>RMBW01000031.1:0-282605 GCA_004009845.1 Davidsoniella eucalypti | reverse complement strand
AAGGCTACTTCAATGGTATCATTCTTCTCATTCTATGGCGCATGCATGCTGCCTTGCATAATCTCATACAAACCGACTAGTTCTCCTCACTAAGAGACAGGGGCACAGCACGGTATAAAAGTACCAGCGCCGAATGTGTCTCGCCGCCACCAGACAGACCCTCGATCTTCTCCGCTGCCACCTCTGAAACCTTATCGTCGTTGAACCACCACCAGTTGCCATCTTCGATCTTCTTTCCAGTCTTGGGTCAGTCACGGCATCTTTCTTCACATACGCCGTGTAGTGTCCACTATCGGCACTAGCGCCCTGATGAGTGATGATGCCACGCAGTTCATAAAGACCGGTCTGGTTGGCACCAACGTCAGCCGTCATCTCAGGGTTCAACAGAGCTTTAAGTTCGCCCTTGGCCTTTTTCAAAGCTAGATCCTTCTCTTCTTCAACCTGCGCATCGGTCTTGAATGTCTCTCCCATGTCAACATCGCCGCCCGCGCCAGAGTTAGATGTGCTAGGACCTGGGGCCTCTGATGAAACAACCCACCTTTCTCCGCTTGCGAGCACGCTCAATATCCATTTCATCTTTACGGACTTCGCGGATCTTGTCACGGACGGGGACTAACATCTCCCGTAACTCGGGGTGCAATACTCGGTGAGATCTAGTTCCTGGGGGAATGTGACTTTGCGCATAATCTTGGCCTTCTTTTTGGCATCGCGCTTCCAGAAGAAACGAACGAAGTGGACGTCAGGTTGCGGGGCAGTCTCGAGATCTGCAGGGTTTTGATGTACTGCGCATCACGTCCAAGTCTCTCAGAGCGTTTCTCGATCTTCTCGGACAGAGATGCCTTGATACCATCTTGAAGATGGTTTGTGCTACTAGTGATGTGGCAGTTGAGTTTCAAGAATCTTCGCTGCAGTAGCAATTTCTTCGTCATAGTACCTTCTCTTCACAGGAGATAGAAGTCTTGATGTTACCAAGTATCGCCGGGGGAATATGATCCATTGATCACGGCACTGAGCATCATCGGCGATAAGGATGTGCGCGATATGATCGTTCACATGATTCAGCTAGACCCCGAGTCCCGATTCTCGGCAGAGAAGTACTTGGAGCTATTCCGAGGGAAGGTCTTTCCAGACTACTTCTATACATTCCTATATCAGTATATGCACTCAATGGCTGATATCACGCCATCAGTGACGTCACCGAACAACATCATCATCAAAACGTCAGAGCGCAATGATAATGTGCTTGTTGGCCAGCCGGATGATCGCATAGATCACATCTACAATGATCTAGACAAGATTATTTGCTCGCTAGAGAATAGCAGTTTATCGGATCTCCCACAAAATGCCGAAATCCCAGATTTGGAAAGAAGCTGTCCGTCATCACGACTAGGTTTAGACCAGTTCCCAGTACATCTAAACGTGGCAAACAGAACACATGTTGTGGCACAGAGATTAGAGCCACCAGAAGATGACGGGACGCTGATTTTCCTGAATCTTGTAACTTCTTCTTGTAGAAATACGGCACGATCATCGTCGAAGATACGGGCTTGTGATATCATGCTTTCATTGTCGGAGAGATTAACCGACGAGGCAAAATTAGACCGTGTGCTGCCATTCCTCATGGCGTTGATTCTAGATGAATCTGATATGGTCGTGGTAGCTGCCGTGCGCAGTGTGACCCAGTTGCTAGACATGGTGCAGAATATCACTGTGATAAATTCACACGTCTTCATTGAGTATGTCATGCCACGCATGCATTCCTGTATAAAGGGCTCATATCAAAAGCGTGACCCGGGATCACCATTGGTGAGAGCAATCTACGCGTCATGCATCGGTACTCTAGCAACAACATCAGATCGATTTCTCGGAATGGCAGCAATTCTCCAGGCTGACGGAGCCAGCTTATCTCACTCCGACCCTGAGATTGAGTCTGGAGCCGACGATCGAGCAGCATTTGATGAGATGTTTGATAATGCCCAACAAAGACTTTTTCGAATATTCGAGTTCCACACCAAGCTACTTATCGAAGATACTGATGTCTATGTCCGCCGGGCATTTTTGACGTCAGTTCCGGCGCTATGCTTGTTTTTTGGCCCGGCGCTGTCCAACGATATAATCCTCACCCACCTCAACACATATCTGAACGACCGAGACTGGATGCTTAAATGTGCATTCTTCGATACCATCGTAGGAATCTCGACTCTAGTTGGCGCGACAGCCCTGGAGCATTTCATTCTGCCGCTCCTCACCCAGGCTATGGCCGACCCGGAAGAGTTCGTGATACAGTCTGCGATACATGCGTTTGCACAGCTAGCATCTCTCGGTCTTTTGTCGCGCCCAAAGACGTATGAGTTCATCGACACCATCTCTCGATGCACAATGCACCCAAACATGTGGATTCGACAGGCCTCTACTGAGTTCATCTCTGCGGCTTGCAAGTACCTGTCGTTTGCAGATATCCGCTGCATTGTCTCGCCAATCCTGGAGCCATATATGAAGAGTAGGCCAGTGTTACAGATGTCGGAGATTGAGCTCCTGGATTTGCTTAAGAAGCCTCTCCCACGACCAGTCTACGAGCATGCTATCGTGTGGGCTATTAATACTGAGATGGGCCTCTTTTGGAAAACCACACAGATGGCCAAGAATGTGCCAAGTTACGTGGGGGTGTGTACAAAAGCCATGATCCCTAGGGCGTTTGCTAAAGTGCCACGTAATGACGAGGACGAGCAATGGGTGTCAAAGCTTAAGAGCCTTGGCATGTCAACGGACGATGAATTTAAGCTTTTGGCTCTAAGGGATTTTATCTGGAGGTTCGCACGGGCTAAGACAGCTACGGCGGTCATAGCGTCGGCTAACACGTCAACCGCACCAGACGTCACTGGCACAGGGTCGAATGGAGTGGAAGGCTCGTCTAAGAGCAGTCCTATGGTTTATCTGAAAACAATCGGCGTTACTCAACAAACCATATTCTTCGATGATATCTCTCCGACTGCGCAAATCGATATTCACAGTCCAGTGTCTGATACAGCCCAAAAGTCACCATATACCATTGCCGACGCACTGATGGACGCTTCGATGACAATTGACGACACGGCTAAGCGCAACAAGAACGGTAACGGTGATCCATCGCGGAGCACTAGTCACAATAGAGGGGTGTCGAGAGACGGAAGCATAGGTCCCTCTAGACGTCCCTCAGGCGCACGGGACAACAGCGATGCTGCTAGCGTCACGTCGAACCGACTGTCTTTGAAGCCGAAGCCTAGCGTGCTGACTCTTCTGGATCGCCGGGACAACAACAAGGCCATCGCAGAGACCGGCACTTCAGACGCCAGCGCATTTGGTGAAATGGAGGGTCCGTTTGTTCCCACACCCGAGGGTCATCAAAAGACTGCAGAAGGTAGTGATACACCACCAGGTGCAGTCGTGCAACCACAAATCGATAGCTACCACCAGTCTGTCAAGATCAGCCACAGTTACACGGGCACTGATCCAAACGTCCTTAAGATGCTTAACTCGATGATGTTGGAGAACTATCCGTATGACAAGATCGATTTCGGCAGCTACGTGCCTGCGATCTGCCGTCGGAAAGGTACACTAGTTGCTGGGCTGGCAGGTACAAAGTGGCAGCCAGGCAGCAGGCTGGTTGCAATGTTTGCGGAGCACACAGCTGCAATCAACCGTGTCATTGTGGCACCAGACCACAAATTCTTTGTGACAGCCAGCGACGATGGCACGGCCAAGATATGGGACACACAGCGGCTCGAGCGCAATATATCCCAGCGCTCACGACAAACCTACTGCCATTCCAAGGACGCTCGCATCGTCAGCATGTGCTTGGTCGAGGGCAGTTACTGCTTCGTAACATGTGCGAGTGATGGTAGCGTGCACGTGGTCCGTGTTGAAACGATCTTAGGCGCGTCAGGCCCTCGTTACTGCAAGCCGCGGCTATTGCGCCAATACCAACTCCCTGCGGGTGAATTTGCTGTATGGAGCGAGCATTTTGTTCTAGATGCGCAATCCGTACTAATTCTAGCAACCAATCGTTCTCGAATCTTGGCCATCGACCTACGACAAATGAACGTTCTCTACGTGTTAGAGAACCCTATCCATCACGGAACTCCGACATGTTTCTGTGTCGATCGAAAGCGCAATTGGCTCATCCTTGGCACAGCGCATGGAGTACTCGATATCTGGGATCTTCGATTCTGTATGCGAGTGAAGGCGTGGGGAATCCCTAGAAAGTCTCCTATCTATCGATTAGGTTTTCATCCTACCAAAGGACATGGGAAGTGGATTTGCGCAGCTGGTGGTACCGGGCTCGGCGAAATTACAGTATGGGATATCGAAAAATTGAAATGTCGGGAGATCTATCGTATCGAAGGAGCTATTGCAGGGTCTTCAAATTCCGCAGTCACACGGAATAGTAACGGAAATAGCAATGGCCCTGCTAGCCTGGCTAACAACATTCGTGATGGCCCTAAAACATATGAAGCCTGGGATGTTGACGAGGATAGGCCTGAGGGTATGCTTGGCAGATTTGCGACCAGCATTGAGCCAGCGGCAGCTAATTCGGGCACCAGTGCAGACCGTGGTGTGCGAGCTATGCTGATTGGGACAGGGCTATCGCAAGATTCACGTGACATCAGACATGCCTTTATCATCACTGGCGGGTCAGACAAGAAGCTACGGTTTTGGAACCTTGCGCTCATCGAAAATTCACTCGTCTTCAGCGGTTTGTCTCCCGATGAGATCAAGCCAAGCTACATTGCATCACATCCTCTGCCTGGAGTCATGCTGAATACTGAACGCGTACCAATCCCGTATGCGTCTACGGCAGACACACCGTTAAAGCGTGATGGCAACAAGGCAAACAATGGTAGTTCCAGTCCTGCTTCCCAGACTACGGCTGGTACTTCTCGAGCTCATAGCATCAAAGACAAGAAACAGTCATCTAGACGACAATCTAGGAGCACGGTAATCTCGCAAGAACAACAGTATCTTCTACGCTCTCATCTAGATTGTATCACCGACATCGCTTTGCTAGCTCAGCCGTATACGATGACGGTGTCTGTGGACCGCTCTGGAGTCATATTTGTTTATCAATAGTTGGCACCCATAGCAATGAAAAAAAAGATTTGTATCTTCCTTTAAATAGTGTGTGAATTTCTGTCAGAGTCAGGGAAGACTCCACTAATTTATATGAGGCGGTATTCTTGCCGGGGTCATATATTTGGTATTTAGGAAAAGAAAAAAATAAGGAAAAAAAAGAAACAACATCTATTGAGTTCTACTTATTTCTTTTTCTTTTTCTTTTGTATTTTTCTTTATTCAACTCAGATGGTCGCCCCCCCCCCATCTTTACTAAAAAAGCCCATCATCTTTGTTTCCTTACTTCGCCATGCCACGTAGCGAAGATCTCGATGACCAGTCAGTATAAGATATAGTTCCTACACAGTTACTTATCCATTTGCTAATCGCTAGGTTAAGGCACCCTCCGACTACGACAACCATTGCAACTACGGACGATGTGCGGAAAAGTGGCGGTCGAGACTCCGAAGATCGTGATGACAACGCCCAGTTACCAAACCCAAACCCGTGAAATCGCGGTCTTACCCGTCAAGGCGCTTGTTCGTGGTTTGCTTTTCACCTCGAACATGCTCAGTACATCTCAACAAGCTTCTGTCTTGCCTGTTCTACTCATCGAGTGATGTTTTCCTCTTTATTCTATTCTGCCTGGGTTGTCAGTTTTGCCGTCCATTCTGGCTCTGCCGTGGTTGGGCTGGAGCGGTGGTTTCTTCTAAATACGCGGCTGATCTGTACTCCAGAGAAGCATAAATACTGGTCTTTTCCTCATGTTTTCTAGTTTAGTCTCTTGCTTCCCCCATAAAACACGGATCATGAATTTGGGAGGCCACTAGTCAGGTCTACTTTATAATTGAACAGTCGACGTGGCACGTTTGATTTTTTTAAAAAGAAAAGGGGTTTCCATGCAAGGAAAGTTGCCGTAAAGCAGGCTTCGATATTAACATTCGTAATATCGCCACAACCACATGTAAAAACAGCCAGTGCATGTAAATAATATTTCCACTACTCACTTTCATAATCTCCTGTGCAGGGGTTGCTTGTATACATACAACTACATATGTATTAGTAGCCGTGCTCTATATATATATATGTAATAATGGATGATGGAAGCTGGGATGTCTGCGTTATAAAAGTATGGCCTGACTAACCTTAACAGGGCCTGAATCCGAAGAATCTATTCCATTATTTCCAACAAAAGAAGGAATCTAGAGGGTCCTTCTTTTGCCTTCATAATCATGCACTGTGGAATCTTCGACTATTCAACATGGAATAAAATACATCGAATCATCAAATAAATCCCCTTCGAGCTTAGCTTACACCACTACTAACTTCTACGCGGCACTTCATCATGCCAGAGTGTGATGAGAGTCTATGGTTGGCTCTGTACTGTATCACATGCAAAATGGGGAAAGAGATATCAATTTGGGTACATGTATTGAAAACCTAACTACTTAAAAACCACTAAAACAATAAACTAAGAGCAAAATAAACAAGTAAAAAAAACAAGACCAAAAGGGTGGCCCTACAATATTGGCTTTCATCCCCAAAGCAGCTATAAACCTTTTCAAGATTTAGAGGTAACACCATGTTATTGAGGCAATGCCATAATCACCAGACTCGCTGTCCCTCACAGGAGAGATCGTGTAGGGTCTAAGTTGGTATATTTAACCAACAGGGTTCTTGCAATCAGAGCATCTGCGACCAGGGGCAACCCAGTTCTCAACACCATTTTCAAGACAGGTAGGGCAGAGAATGCCAGGAATGTTGCCAAAGTTAGCAGTTGAGGACTTGGGTCCATTGTTATCGTTGTGAGAGCACATGCTGGGCTAATCTATGATTGATGAGCAAAAGGGTCTGTAGTATAGACTGTTAGAGATGATCAAGACAGAAGGTAAACTCAGTCTTGAAGGAGGCTTGTAGAACGTTGAGTGAAGAGATGAGTGAAGAAGAGTGTTGTTGTTGATGATTGATGGGGATGGAAGCGAAATATATTGACTTCAAGAGGGGGGACTGATGGCCTTTTTATACTTTTCCATCTAGTCCTGTTCTAGAGAGTAATTTCTACATCAATGGCTGGTTATCTTTATCGTGTTCATTGATGGGAATTGTAATAGGCTTTAAGATAGATCCTGTTTAACTTCCACAGTCCAAATAAACAAAGAACGATCTAAGTCTATGAATATACTATAGTAAGAGATGAATAGTGATGCTGATTTTAACATAGAACCTAGTGAAAATATGGATAAAGAATCAGTGACGGCGATGTTGACAAAGAAAATATTGATCAAAAATGACGTTGTTGTTGACAAAGGAAACAAGCAAACTGTTCAATGGGGGAGTTTATACTTCATTCACCATCCGGTCTAAGTGGGAACTAGAGCTATACTTGTCAATGTGGTTGTTAATTTCTTAGACAGTTGACTCTTGTAGGCCATAACTACTTAAAGATTAAACCTATATTTTGTATAGCAGCTGAAGCTAATTGTCCTGAAACGAAAATCTCGATTGGTCGTCTAGGCTATCAGAATGCGTCAAACAGTAGAAAGGGCCTATTTGATAGGCCATATCTCTAGGTTCTACAGTATTGATATAGTTTCTACTACCGCTTTGAACCGAAGCCTCCTTATCTATATTAATATTTGTATTTCATTCTTTGTGACTGCTTGATCGTGAACCCGAAGAAAGAGAATGGGTTATCTGCTACTAGCCGTATATTGAATAAAGTTCATATGTCAAAGAATCGCCGCCAAGCAAAATATACAGCGTAATTCTATAGAAACGATACAGATATAATTAAAAGTATGAGAGAAATATATTTCAAGATTAGAGTAGGGTGGAAGCTGAAGTGTGTTGTAAAAGTCGGTTCTTATTAAATGCTAATGAGAGACACTGTTGTCCAGAGTCTAAGTCGGAGCTAACAAGATTAGCCGTTTAGATATGTAAACAAGAGATGAAATGATTGAGATGATAATATCGAATATATATGCACTCCTTCTTCTGCTCTTGGAAATGAGACATATGTTTCTTTTGGGTTGCACTGGCATAATCAGGCATGTGTTAGTTCCTTCCAACGTCGAACTCGTTGTTTACTAACTACGACACTAATATAGCAGCACAACACCGATGATGGTATCTTGCTACAAACTAATTTCATGAAGGAAATACAAATAATCGAGACATTGGCTTGTTCTAATATTGAAGATAGTTTGTCGATATACCACGAGGGAGACTCTTCTTATTAGGCCTAGTTGAATGTCCTTTACATCAGCCCTCAGATCAAAGCAAAGTTGAATGGTAGTTTGGGGGCGGCCTTGGATTTCATTTCGGTTGAATACAGCCTATAGGCTTAAGTCATGACTCTATCAAAGATTTGCTGTTTGGCCCATGCTAATACCTAGACATGACAATGAATATTATTATATGAGAAAACTTAGCCTCAGCTTTAAAATATACGTTTCATTCTTTGAGTAGTCATGGCCGCTAAGAGCCCATTGTCTAAGACATTGCCAGCACCACAATAACGATCACAGCTACAACCATCACTGAGACCAGATGTTGAATGAAAATTAACATATCTTACTCAACAGTATGTTATATTGAGAGACTAGACTTATAATTAGTCTGTTTGCTTCCTTTGTCAATAATGGTATTGTTTTTATCAGCACCTTTATTGCGTTCTTTTTCAGAATCGACGCCACGATTCATTTCTTACTATAGTATATTCATAGACTTAGATCGTTCTTTGTTTGTTTGGAGTATGGAAGTTAAAACACGATCTGGCTTAAAGCCTTTCACAATTCCCATCAATGAACACGATAAAGATAACCAGCCATTGATGTAGAAATTACTCTCTAGAACAGGACTAGATGGAAAAGTATAAAAAGGCCATCAGTCCCCCCTCTTGAAGTCAATATATTTCAGTTCCATTCCCATCACTCATCAACAACAACACTCTTCTTCACTCATCTCTTCACTCAACGTTCTACAAGCCTCCTTCAAGACTTAGTTTACCTTCTGTCTTGATCATCTCTAACAGTCTATACTACAGACCCTTTTGCTCATCAATCATAGATTAGCCCAGCATGTGCTCTCACAACGATAACAACGGACCCAAGTCCTCCACTGTCAACTTTGGCAACATTCCCGGAATTCTCTGCCCTACCTGTCTTGAAAACGGTGTTGAGAACTGGGTTGCCCCTGGTCGCAGATGCTCTGATTGCAAGAACCCTGTTGGTTAAATATACCAACCTAGACTCTACACAATCTCTCGAGAGACAGCGAGTCTGGCGATCATGACAATGCCTCAATAACATTCTGTATCATAGCATCGGTATTCTTTTTTGTCTTTCCTCTGGACAACTGATTCTATAGGTATGTTCCCATGCAAAATGGATTGATGGTGCTTGCTTTCGATCGACGATCCATGAATGTGCCATTCATGTATCTCATCACCACTTCAACCATCATAAGAGTGAGTCCTTCCTTAAGGGCAACTTGACTCATTTATACCGACTATCTTTCATCTGTAGAACGGCAGAACGTGTTATATGTAGATCTTGAAAGGGTCTATAGTTGTTGTGAGGATTAGATCAGATGGTCTTTTTGTTCTTTTTTATTTTTCCCATGTTTGTTTTTCTCCAGTTTTGATATTTTAGTCACTTTTAAGTATGTAGTCAGTTTTTAAATATATGTACTCAAGCTAAAGCACTTTACTTTGTGACTCTGATACTGTATAAAGTCGGCAATGTTGATTTCTTGTGTACTGTAGCACAAGGAAATGATTCTATAAAAGGCACATATTTGTTGTCACTGGATAGGGTATTTCAGGGAATCATAGCAATTACTACAACAAATGGAAGCGCTGTTATATACCTTGCTGAATTTCCTAAGATCCACGAATTTCAATTTATGTACTTGTTTGTGACAGGGTGAAAGCTAGGCAACCAGGGTTCGTATTTAAACTTTCCATAAAGTACGATTGGTTAAGCGTAGTCGCCTATTCCATTTGTATTTTATCCCTTGAAACTATTTTATTCCATGTCAGTCATGAACCTCATGATCTGCCAAAGTCTCTAAGCCAATGAACTCATCCCGCCCAATATAATCATTTTTAGTCAACAACATATTGGCTTTAGTATCATGGTGCAGGGATAGTTTGGGACCTGACGGGGTTATTTCAACAGATCAGTGGTATCTTATTTGTGTAACTATTTGGGCTACCAAGTAAATAAGTGACAGGGATAAGTATGAAAACATTGTATTACTATGTTAGATGGCACCGTGTTATTATAGACCATTACCCTTTGTTATTATTTATATTGATATAGCTTTTCCTGCCCAGTCAATATCATTATATCATATACATAGGTATACATTATATGTAGTTTTAGTTGTACATATAAATAATTCGGGTTGGGTAAGGTGATTGTGTTTCGAAGGCACACCTTACTTGTATCACCTCCTTGAATCTTTCTGGACTAACTACAAGACTGCTGGCTAATGATTTGATGCAAGCTATATAGATATAAGGGTTATATTTAATAGTTGTGAGGCCAAGAGTTAATGTCTTATTGTTATAGTTATATTAATACCTATACGATCATGCTATCCAATTATTTGCCATAAACCTTTCACAATCTAGAGAAAACGCTATTGTCTGTTCTTGAGATGATAAAAGTTGAGATATATATATATGGATAAGTCACAATGAACTCGGGTAAGGGTCAAATAGTCGCTGACGCGGTGTTAGGATGAAGATTAGGACATTTCTGAAACATGAATTAAAACCAAATGCTACCCAGTTTGTATGATAGTATACCTATTGAATTTGTTAGCCATGACGGATCTCAAATAGGATACCAAACTCATCTTACAAAATGTTATGAAGTATGGATACTTGGCCATGATCATCCAGTGTCTCTAGGTTGGTATATTTATTCAACCAACGGGGTTCTTGCAGTCGGAGCATCTGCGGCCAGGGGCAACCCAGTTCTCAACACCGTTTTCAAGACAGGTAGGGCAGAGAATGCCAGGAATGTTGCCAAAGTTGGCAGTGGAGGACTTGGGTCCGTTGTCCTTGTTGTGAGAGCACATGTTTAGGCTAATCTGCAGTTGATAAGCCAAAGGTCCTATTGTATAGCTTGTTAGAAATGATTGAGAAAAGTAGGTCAAGTAATCATTGAAGGAGGCTTACAGAAAGTTGATTGATGAATCCTGAAGATTGAAGAGAAGTGTGAAGATTTTGATGTGTGGTTGGAAAAGAAAAGAAATGGATTGACTTCAAGAGTGCAGAGTGATGGGCTATTTATACTTTTCTTTCTAGTCATTGTTTACTCTACTGTGGAGAGCAATTTCTATATCAATGGCCATGTTTGTTTTGATTTTTTCCTACTCTTGGTGAAAGTGGTAATAACCTTGTGTCCAGATTATCTCAGTCTTTCCTATGGTAAATAAACAAACAACAATGAAAGTTTATGTCGTAAAAAACTGTAAATAATGATGTTGTGTTGGAACATGAATAGGTTTGTTGTTGTTGATGTTGACAAAAAACAGTGATATTGATGTCAACAAAGAATCGACGAAAAAACAAACAAATTGTTCATAAGTAGTCATTAAAACCGAGAATTATCTAGTTAGTAGGTCGTGACTAGGGCTTATCGCGGGGTTTAGATCAGGCTACTATATATGTTGACATTGTTTCGTGTATATCTGTGAGTTAGAATGCACTCTGGAAGAACATAGGTAAGTGATTAGTTATTCATTCGAGTGTATGTTCTTGCACTAGTTAATTGCTATATATGCACACCTGTCATCATCAATGTGATCGTGCCAAGCCCTACAAACACTTGTAACGACGCATCATTAAATTAAACTTCTAGTCCCTTTATTGTTATACAATCATACGTTTTACACCTAGTAATCACTTACAAGTGTTCATTCATCTCTCAGATGCCATTATGGAACTAATAAAGGAAACTCTTTGGATATGTATACCCCATGCTTCACAATCTCTCATTCCAATACCTGGTATACTGGGAATAGTATGTAGATGGGTTGTGTTTGATAAGAGGAGGGTACATAATGACTTAATGACTCATTATGTATGTATGATGTTGTTTGTTGACACTTCCTTATCATTATATCTGTACATACAACGTGTTATGACTAGCAACATCTTTAGAGCTACTGGCTTCTTGATTCCCACGAACTGGTGTTAAAAGTCTGTGCATTACATACTGTAGTACATGTACATCTCAACCTTTCCGCTTATACAGTGTGATATATCCTAGGGTTAAGCTTGCTTAGGGCTGATGAACATCATGTCATTAAATGATGTTTTCAGCTTGTCTGAGCACTGGTACCAGGGTGTGGCTCTAGAGACTGGTTACGCAAAGTAGGCGTGTGTTTATACAATAATAGAAACATTCTAGAATATAAAAGAACAGAGTATCTGATTAGCTTACGATGATGTTTCAATTCAAGATAACAGATATGCTGGTTCTATAATAACAACTCCTTGATAGACGATTTTCTTTTAAATAAAGAAGAAAATAATAACCTCTAGTGCATGATTCGACGACAACAGAAAGTCAAAGTTCAGATTAGCACTGCTAGTAGATCTTGACAAATTTACTTCATTGATATAGCAAATATATAACAAAACACCCCTATCATGTTAAAAGAGATATTGGCTTACCAAACAACATATATATAATGGCGAGCAACAGCGTTAGTTTAGTCGTGTACTTTCTCACCACCACGGATATATTACTGAAAAATCTGCCATAACACTTTGAATTGACTGGGATTTGCTGGGAACATACTCTCAACATAGCTCTACTTCCGTTTTATACATTAAAGGGCTGTGTCCATCTTACTGCACCTAGCATGTCGTCTTTCTTTGTTTTGGGCTTACACCAGTGACCATTATCGTGATAGAGGGATATTATAGATAGAAGACGCCTTGCCTTACAATATGTGCTTTTTCTAAGCTAACAATGTTACACTTTCTTTGTAAGTTCATTCCATTGTTTTTGGTGGGTGTAGCTGTGTTCAAGGGTTCAAGCTGCATGTACATTGGTCTGGGCTGCGTAGAGTTATTTGATTTATATTGCTGTGTGTTGACAATCATTAGATCCGTAAGTTGATTATGTACAGTATGAGATTCAAACCGAAAAAAGGCTATTGAGGTGAGTAAATATATATTTAATAGCTAACTACTTGAAAATCACTAAAACTAGACCTGGTGCAAAATAAACAAGACTAACAACAACAAGAGCAAGGAAATAGCCCTTTAACACGCAGTCTACCACAAAAGCTTTAAACCTTTCAAAGAACTACAGGTAATACAATGTTACAGTATTACATGGAAAGAACGTTGATGTATATCAATGAATGGACCAAAGGGAACTCTAAGAAGAGCCCACCTTTGTGATAGCTGGAGTGTCGACAAGACAACTGATTGGGACATGTATAACTCGGAGATCAATGACAAACACCTTGGAAGCAATTTGTATGGTGACATACCTATTGAATTTGGTATCCAGGGACAAGACAAAAAAGGATACTGATGCTATGATACAGAATGTTATTGAGGCAATGCCATGATCACCAGACTCGCTGTCTCTCACAAAAGAGATCGTGTAGGGTCTAAGTTGGTATATTTAACCAACAGGGTTCTTGCAATCAGAGCATCTGCGACCAGGGGCAACCCAGTTCTCGACACCGTTTTCAAGACAGGTAGGGCAGAGAATTCCGGGAATGTTGCCAAAGTTGGCAGTGGAGGACTTGGGTCCGTTGTTATCGTTGTGAGAGCACATGCTGGGCTAATCTATGGTTGATGAGCGAAAGGGTCTGTAGTATAGACTGTTAGAGATGATCAAGACAGAAGGTAAACTAAGTCTTGAAGGAGGCTTGTAGAACGTTGAGTGAAGAGATGAGTGAAGAAGAGTGTTGTTGTTGATGAGTGATGGGAATGGAACTGAAATATATTGACTTCAAGAGGGGGGACTGATGGCCTTTTTATACTTTTCCATCTAGTCCTGTTCTAGAGAGTAATTTCTACATCAATGGCTGGTTCTCTTTATCGTGTTCATTGATGGGAATTGTGATAGGCTTTAAGCCAGATCGTGTTTAACTTCCATACTCCAAATAAACAAAGAACGATCTAAGTCCATGAATATACTATAGTAAGAAATGAATAGTGATGCTGATTTTGACATGGAACCTAGTGGATACAGAATCAGTGACAGCGATGTTGACAAAGAAAATACTGATATTCATGTTGATCAAAAATGACGGCGTTGTTGACAAAGAAAGGAGATACATTGATTATAGGTCTAGTCTCAAAATACCATGAACTGTTTAGTAATGGAGTTTATCATCTTCGCCATGCGGGATACGTGATAGCTAGAACTATAATTCATAATGTGGTTACCAAATTCCTGGATGGCGGCCTTTTGTAGGCCATGACTACCCAAAGAATAAAGCCTGTATGGTATGGCTGAAGCTGAATTTCCCAGATAGAAGATCCCCATGGTCTGTGTCAGTTGTTTCGAATTGCTTCTTCTTGTTCATATGCTCTATGTGTAAGTTTAGGTTCTGTTTTTCCCTCTTTGTTCTATCTTGTACGTGTTCCTAGGCAATCAATTTTATAGTGTACCTTTTATTATCCTTTATTAGTCCTTTCAGTAAGTTTGGCAGTCTGTGTAAGCATTTAGAATGGGATAAACAGTAGATCGGCGTTACTTATGCATCCACCTTAACTCAAAGACAGTACTCTTGCCTCACTCACAACTCCTGTTCTGTGAAGATACATAACTCAGAGATCTACACAAAATCTGTTAGAGCAAAACTAAGTGCTGTTATTGATAGGTATTCACATTATGCACACACTTGTGTTGTTGTATATACGTATATAGTTACATATCTGTAGCTTTCAATCGACTTTACTAATATTTAGCCCACGATATATCTGTATACGTGATAGCCTAGTTTGTTCTCGTAAGTTTAGAATTCTGATAACTTCCAATATGATCCTTGACCAGTATTTATTCCTTGCTACAAGCTTCCTATTCTCATTTCTACATAGATCATCAACTGTAAGCCATATTGAATGTTCCATCTTCATATCTTGGAAATAACTAACTACCAAGATTGTTAATCTACTTACGTAAACCCTAACTAGCCTAGGTAGTCAGTCTAACCACGCCGCATAATATTGCAAGCAAATTTACGTGGTGCTTATTTCAATTTTGCCTTTAATTGTCCCTTGATCCATCAATTTAAGTACTCTCTTTCTTCTGCTCGTTCCTCTCTTTCAACTACATATCTGTATACGCCTCCTGGTAGATCCACCTGATGATTCCTTTGAACATGCTATATGTGTCTTCCTCGCCGAGTCTAACAGCTCGAAGCTCATCACTGTTGTTATTTCTTAGGATGAGATAATCTTCGGTATCTGTTCAATTTTCCCTTGTCAGATATCTAGGTCTTATTTTTTTGAAAAAAAAACCCCGAAAACAAAACCATTAGTAACTACATCCTCTTCGTTTTTCTATAGGCTAGGAAT
The DNA here is from genome assembly GCA_004009845.1 of Davidsoniella eucalypti. Lineage (NCBI taxonomy): Eukaryota > Fungi > Ascomycota > Sordariomycetes > Microascales > Ceratocystidaceae > Davidsoniella > Davidsoniella eucalypti. The sequence continues at coordinate 266,950 of RMBW01000031.1, read as the reverse complement.
ACGCCATAGAGTAACGGTAGGCTTAATCGCTGCCATAATAGTATCATTGAATGTCTTTTTTGCAATAAAGAAATTCTAACCTTTTTGTTTCTAGTGTTTGAGTAAGATTCGATACAAGCACTGTAGTAAGTTGGTCGCAATAACAAATTGTCCCTCCACTCTCGACTCTGCTATACATACGTAATCGTTTAGGAGGGCATATTGTGGAGGTTTAGGGCAGCTTTTGTCGGACAGTCCAGTAACCTATTTTTTTTAATTCATCAATCTTATGGAGCTATAGTGCAGTAATCCTCTAAACCCCCATTTTTAGGTTTATTTGCTTACATAGAAACCTTTGCAACACTTTGGGGTACAGCTATGCATCTGTGTATTTGCGTTCAGTACTTTGATTTTCATGTCTACCTACTATCACTTCGCAGTATTACAACGTTATACATGTAGAACCCCAAGACAGGTACAGTGGGCTAAGTTGGCATTTGCCGAGTAGCAATTAGCTAGTTATGATACATGATGATTCCTATTTCACCTACATATGTGTATATAAATACAGCCCAAGATCCTTAGCAACGACAAAGACAAACACCACTGGGCTATTCCTCATTTCAACTTCTGATCCTTTCCGGGAAACCCCACTTGTCTCAAAACCTCTGAGCATTTTGTAGCTCCTTGTATAAACCCTCTTAGAACAGTATGGTTACTACCTGGCATCTACCTTCTGCAGAACTTCTTGAGTGGAGAAGCCCAAATCCTCAGACGCACCATAAGCATAGGGTGGACTTCAGTAGTAGTTTTTCCCCACCTGGATTTGAACCAACTACCTCATGAGGTCGTCAACCTTCCCTCCTACAACCCTCGGGGGGGTACCTTTGAGTTTTCGGTGCCTCCTCCTTTGTCCAAAGACGAAAAATTCCCCTTCGTTGTGGATTTTAAGAGCGACCAGCACATATTACCAATGTCGCTGTCCATTCTCTCGCATCTATTGATTTATTCAATGATGCGCCGTTTTGTGAGGCCTTGAGCCTGTTTCTTCCCCTCTCGAGGGTCATTCTCACCAACGACCGCCCACTCCCTTTTCTCTACACTTTTCGCGATCGCTGGTCTCATCTCCGCTGCTCAAAGATTCACACTCACACTCGGAGGGCAACACTTTGAAGGTTCCAGTTGCCCGACATTTCCCGCTCTTCTCGTGCTGTGCTTTGCACTTCATTTGATCATGCCAACACAAACCTGTGACAGCTTCTCCTTGAGTCGCTCCCTCACAACGAAAACACATTGGGTTTCCTCTGTGTTTTCCAACAACCCACCAGGGGGACGGCTGTGAATAAAGTGTAGTTTAATGCTGCTTGACCCCTCCCGATCCCCCGACGCTGACCTCGCGATAGTTGTTTCCTTGAGCACCTTCCCCGCACTCTGAGCACCCTGGTCTTTTCCTTTGTGTCTCTACCAACCGTCTTCATCAACACATACCTGGTGGCTACTTTGGCTTTTTCCCATAGTCGCCCATCAGTATTGTATCCTTTTTATCATTTTGAGAGAGAGGAGAACTTGAGCTTTTTTCTCATACCATTTTCTCCAGCGCGACGCACCACCCAAAACCAAAATGGGCTCAAATGGCACCCCTGAGGTAGCCCATCTTCTTGCAGCCTTTGAGGCCAGTAAGAAAGAATATGAGCGGCGGCACGATCTCATGATGAACGCAGCCACTCCGGCGCTCAACCTATGGTCCCAAAAGGTCAAGGACTTAGACCCGGAAGGAGACCTCGCTGCACTCATCACCCCAAGAATAGATGCATTCGCAATCGAACTGTTGAAGTTCGTCATGGGTGAACACTCCGTCAAGGAGTGCAACAACACAGCTCCACAGAGGGCTACCCGGCCCGGCCAGTCTTAGGCTAAGGGACCGGAGGGGGACAATCAACCGTCCCCGAAACAAACAGAGGCAACTCATGCTAGAGTTGCCACTGATGCAGTGGCCCTGCCAATTACGAAAAGGACCACCAAGACCGCCCAACAGGGCGCCCCCACAAACAAGGCTGCCCAACAGAGTGCCAAACCATCTGACGCCGTCAACCAAGGCGGCACCGAAGAAGAACGGATGGGAAACTGTCTCTCGAAAGAGAAGACAGAAGAATAAGAGAGCTAACCAGAACTCTCAGAAACCCGGTCACAAGGCAACCTCCAAAACGCCGGAGGCACGCCAGGATCACAGAATCTTCGTCCGCCTGGTTGAAAAGTCAAAGAAGAAGGGGGCTGACAGTTTCATTGTCACGAATCAGCTTCGTCTGCTGAACGACAAGATAAAGGGGGCCCTCCAGTGTGCCACACGCATTAAGACGGGATTCGCCCTGACTCCCCGCAGCACGGCAGACCGGGCCAAACTCCTGGACCAGTCCGAGGCCATCAAGGCGTGGTTCGGCCCCGACACGACCCTAGAAAAAGCCTCCGCCTGTGATGCCTATCTAGCCAATGGTCAAAGAAATCAGTCTGGGAAGTGAAGGCAATACAGTGACAGGTTGAATTTTGATTGAATTTTGCTGTTTTACCAATCCATCTAAATTTAAGAAATTCATTATTGCTATGTATGTTTCTCCTGCATCATTTTCAGCTGAGATAGATAACTAACTATTGTGTATAGCAACTTCCGAACTCAGAGATGTCTCAGCCATCCGCTCCTGAGCCAAGCTTCTCTGGGCACAACCCCCCTTCTTCTCCAAAGAGCATTGCTAGACCTTTTGAAGCTTATCAGACATTTGATGATATCTCAGTCCTCACCGAATGGGATCTTAACCGGCTACAGCCTGGTTTCCAGAGTTATCTTACACAGAAAGTTAGTGAGAACTCACATGTCAGATACATTGAAGATTTTTGGCGTGTCTATACTTCCTTTTCACTATTCGATCCCAGTTGAGAGATAGTCTTATCACGACCGAAATGATTTCGGAGTGTTTTCAAGCGGCCACCAAAGCCACTCCAGAGCACATTAGTCCAATCTACAAGGGCGAGGAAGTCACCTTCCTAGTGAAGATACCAGCAGTAGGAACAGAAAGTTCCCGAACGGATCAAGATGGGTTCCAGGCTGATCCCCACCCGGCTACTGTTGGAGAAACCCAAAACCATGAAGCAGTGCTCGAAATGCTTCGCTTGGCACGACGTGAAGCTCTGCTCCAGAGCCCAGCTGTGCAAGCACTGCGGCTCCAATGCACACACAAGTGCCGATCATCCTCCATGCTGCGAGGCCGCACATGAATGCATATCAAAATGCATCATCTGCCGAGGCCTTCACCCAGCAGATGACCCCCAGTGCCCGCTAAGAAATAGAGTGGACGAACTGGAGAAGCGGGCAATCCGGAAGGCCCAACAGACGAAATTCCTGGAGGCCAAAACGAGAGGTGTGGAAAACTTCACACTCCTCAGGCGGACACCGAGACCGCTTGTTAACCTTTGCCCAAGCCACACGCTTGTTAACCTCGTCCAGACCTTATCTGTTGTTATTCCAAGCCAGACCGCTTGTACCCCGCCACCATGTTGTCCTCGTTCCTCGCCATGCTGATCAATCAGCTGGAATGGCTACTGTTCGCCCTAATCCCAATCGTCATATTCGGCATCCCCACGTATCTAAAGATACGTACCGAACTTCACTTGCGCCTCAGCCAGCTGCGCGCAAACTTGCTATCGCCCGAGCAGGAGCCTGCCCAAGGCTACACCTTTTCATCCTTGGGCCTTCCTAACAAACGCCCTTGGAGTAAACCTGGCTGGTGCTACCTTGCCTTATTCAAACGCAAGGAACGCGCCCGCATCGCTGCCACCCTGAAGCCGTCGCCACCGAAATCCGCCGTATTAATGTTCCACGTATTCGAATCTCCATTCCAACTCTCGGCCTCAGATACAGTCAAAAATGGGTTAAAACGCTGATGCGTACTAAAGATAAAACATTTCGAGAGCTTTTTCGCATGGCAAAACATACCTTTTGGGAGCTCGTGGCCTGGTTTAAAGCACACACAGATACAGAAGACACCAAAAATCTATGTCTAGAGCATCGACTGTTGATATTTGTGTGGATCTGTGCTCGTGGGGAGTCACAGCGAGGTGCTGCTTTTCGGTTTCGTGTTGATCAGTCCACTGTGAGTCGCATTATGAATCAGCTTTTGCCTCACTTTTGTGATTTATTCAATGAAGTGGTAGTGCAGCCTCCTGATGATTGGCTGGATGAAAACATCGAACTCACACATCGCATGCAGTACTTCAACGGGTGTATCGGTGCCCTAGATGGTACACATGTTTTTGCCTACATCCCAGCCAGTCAGCAGGTACCATTTCGGGATCGAAAGGGAAATCTCACTCAAAACGTCTTTGCAGCAGTTGGCTTCGATATGATGTTTTATTATGCACTGGCGGGGGCAGAAGGGTCGATGAATGATGCGTCGTTATTTTATCGTGCACTTGCGCATGGTTTTAACCTCCCACGGCATCGATATTACCTTGGAGATGCGGGTTTTCCTAACCACGCTGGTGTAGTGATTCCTTTTCCTCGGGTATTATACCACATGGCAGACTGGAGAGATGCAAATCGGCCGCTGAATAATAAGAAGGAGGCATATAACAAGCGGCATGCGCAGGCGAGAGGCGTCGTGGAGAGGGCATTTGGGCTGTGGAAGAGGAAATTTCGGATTATTCGGGCGACTGCTCCAGAGTATGCTTTAAGACAACAACTAGAAGTATGCTTTAAGACAACAACTAGAAGTATACCATTGAAAAGGTACATCAGGCCCGGCCCACTCCAGTGCATAAATTTGTGTACCTTCCCAATTTAGACATTCTTGCTCCCGAGCAATTATTGCGCCCATACAGGACGATACGCATCACGCCCTTAGTGATGCAACCCAATTTGCGATTGTAGCTATGGCTGCTGCCCAAGAACACCAGGAAACCAGTGCTAACCGTCTCCGCCAGCCCTCCGAAAGTTTCAGAATCGGAGACAAAGTCTACCTCAATACGAAAAACCTAACTACGGAAAGGCCTTCTAAGAAGCTAGACTGGTTAGCAAGGCAATACACAGTCCTGGAAGTCACAGGCACGCACAATGTCCGTTTGAATGTCCCCACAGGTATTCACCCAGTGTTCCATGTGAGCTTAGTCCGCCGCGCCCCTAACAACCCGTTGCCGTCGCAAATTGTACAAGATAATGAGCCTGCCGCCATCACCGCCAGGGAAGCGCTCGAGGACGACACAGTGGAAACCGGCGAATACAGGGTAGAAGCGATTGTCAAGCAACGCACCCGCCGCGGTCACACACAGGCACTCGTCAAGTGGCTAGGTTACCAAGACGCTACGTGGGAACCTTTGGAACATGTGAAAGATACTGTCGCATGGCGTGTATTCACGGAAACACGAGGAAAAACTGGAATGTGACCATTCAGTCCCTCTACACTGACTGACAGGCACCGTTACCCTCATTAAATCACTAGAACACAATCACAATCATCATCATCAATCTACACGTTAAGAATCAGCATATGCTATTAGTAACTTAGGTGATAACCCTTGTATACCCACACTTAGTTTTCCTTTCTTCTTCATTGGTCTCAACTTATTTAGACCAATACGACACCTTTTTTCACAATACTCGTATACTCACACTATGGGTTTACTCCGATGGTTTTCGTGATGAGAAGGGCAGAACAGGGGCTGGTTGGACAGTCTTTTTATTTTTATTTTTTAATTCAATTTTATTAAGGTGGAAATGGAGCTCTTGATAGCTATGTAGCACCTCGGTATCCTAAGATACACAGCCCTTGATCATGGCAACTTATGATCTTAGTGATTTAGGTAGACGTTAAATATAATCAAATCAAATCAAATCGAATTTCTTTTGGAAAAAGCGGTGTCCCAACCCGGCTGGCGGTGTAAATATGTGTCCCAAATAGGCTTAGTAGAGTGTTGATAATGGTTTTGGAGAGTATGAATAGTCCATCTCTTGAAATAATAAGCTTGAATACACCACTACTTTTCTGATATTTTGAAAATAAATACACTGGCAAACCGAGAAAACCACAAACTTGCAATCTATCAACCATTAACAAGATCAGAAAAGGAAAACTTACGCAAAGACTATTTGGTAAGTTTATAGCTATCTCAAATCATAAAACCAGAGAAGCTGCCTTGTATATTTGCTAACTTATTCAGGGTAAAAATGACACAATCCCCTCGCCTTCAACATTGATATTACCAATGTCTCTCTAGTCCTTCGTCCCCTCCCACAGATCCCATAAGACACAGGTCTCGCCTGGCAGATCCTTTATATGAACCCATCCAAGACTTGGAATGGGATTTAAGAGCTTGGGCAAGCCTCTGCGGATTTTCTGCGAACAACGCCAGATCAGCTTCTCCACTCACGAAGTTCTGAAGGTAGATGCCAGGTAGTGGCCATACTGTTCTAAGAGTGTTTACAATACGAGGAGCGGGTAGCATATAACGAAACCATAGCAAATGTTCTGTATCTCAGTGGCCTGTCACTGTTGAGGTTGTCCTTCACCTTACATTGTATACTAGTATTAGAGCAGGGGTGTGTATCTTAGGATACCGAGGTGCTACATAGCTATTAGAGCTTCATTTCCACCCTAATAAAAATGAATTAACGTATTTCACCACTTCGCGGGCCGCACCAATTCCCGGGCCACTTTTCCAGACTACCTAACTTGCAACCCTCATAACTCCACGAAAAAGTGGTCAAATCAGTTACTTCTACTCGGAATCCGATGAACTACTTGCATCTATCTCTTCTGGGCAGGTCATTGCATTGTGGCCGGCCTTCCGACAGATGCCACAGTGCCGCGTGCTCGTTTTTCGCCGCTTCGGCGACCCCTCCCCCGCACCTTTGTCTCGTCCTTCCTGCTCAACAACGCCCTTTTCCACCAAAAGCTGGGTGGCTTCCTCACCGGTAAGAGGTCCCGAATCCTGTAATCGGGTTCTTTTGACCCGACGGCGTTTCGAGAGGGCTTCGTTAGCCTCTCGTTAGCCTCTCGAAGTGCCTTGACCTCACTGGCCAAAAGTGTAAGCTGGTGGTTAACAGCTACCGTAGCCTTGGCCAATTGGTCAACAGAGGCTAAAATCGGTGTTGGAGAGCTTCCTTGGTGCCTGGTCACTCGATCCTTGATGAGAGTCGACTGTGAAATGGCCTCCAAAGCCCGTCTCGTCGAAGTTGTAGAAATCGCAGTCCTAGATAGCATACTTCGCACGCATGTTGGTGACCGAACGGAACCACATGTCCAACACATGGGGATCTTCTTGCAAGGCCCTTTGGTAGTCGTAAACGTGAGAGAAACGCGTACGGAGCTCTGGTTGTCGTGCAACAAAGCGGTCGGTTCCGACGAGTTGAAGGCCGCGTATCTCCAGCAAACGATTGGCCATATCTTTTACGTCAACCCTCCAGGGGGAAAATCCTCTTGCATCTAGCTGGAAGATATATTGAACAATCGACTCCTCTTCACTCGGGGTCAAAATCGGCAAGTCGTGGGTCCTATCGGCATAAAAGGCTCTTCCAGATATTCTGTACTGGAGCGTCGTTCGTGGGACATCGAATAGCTTTACGAGCTTTCAAATACTCAATCGCGGTGTCATTCGATTTGCCTCGATCGCAAGAATGATTTAAGACTTGAGGAGAAAGTTTGGCATCGTAAGTGCGTAAGTAAACTCGTCTTGAAGTTGGAGTGGTGGTGGTGGGGAAAAGTGGCCCGGGAATTGGTGCGGCCCGCGAAGTGGTGAAATACGTTAACTATAAAATTATAAAATTAAATAACATTATGCGGCAGGGCAACCCACAACTGTAGATTTCTCTTGCATAAGATATTTTCGAGGTTTCAAAAGAACAATCCGCGAAACTTCTACAGTTAAGGTTGGAAATCCAGAGCATCCAACAATAAAAATTAATTTAAAAGAACCACAATACTACATTCCATTCAAGATATCTTAGGTTGATAGCAACAACCTTCATACTACCATAGTTGATACATAGATTCCAAATGCACATTATTCAAACTTCAAAACAATCAAGAAATAGTTCTATAACATTTTCAGACGGACAGGACTCCCAAAAACCCAAATTTTATAAATGAAAAGAAAATTACAGAAGCAAAGCTGTTGTCGGTAATATGATGTAAAATCAGAAGTAAGCAAAAGGACAAAGGAGTAAAAAAAAAACACTAGGAAGTACATGTGAAGTCAAGAAAAGAATGGGAAAGAAACGATGAGGTCTAGACCAATTTACAACTTCGAAATGATTGCAGATGCGTAATCGGTAGTGCTAGCCTTACCACCCAGATCACCAGTCAAGGCCTTGCCCTCAGCTAGAGTAGCAAAAGCAGCCGACTCGATACGCTGAGCATACTCGCTCAGGCCCATGTGACGCAGCATCATCATGGATGAAAGCAGAAGCGCGGTGGGGTTAGCTAGGCCCTTGCCGGCAATGTCTGGGGCAGAGCCGTGAACGGCCTCAAAGATAGAGCACTCGTCACCAATGTTACCAGAGGGAGTAAGACCCAGGCCACCAATTAGACCAGCGCACATATCGGAAAGAATGTCACCGTACAGGTTGGGCATGACCAGAACCTTATCGTTGTATGGAAGAGGATCAGTGACCATCTTCAGGCAGGTGTTGTCCAGCAGCTCGGCATCAAACTCGATGTGAGGGTAGTCCTTGGCAACCTCCTTAGCCACGCTGAGGAACAGGCCATCGGACATCTTCATGATGGTAGCCTTATGCACGACGCGCACCTTCTTGCGGCCAATAGCATCGGCCTGCTGGAAGGCGTAGCGTAGGACGCGCTCCGAAGCCTCACGGGTGATCAGCTTGATCGACTGCACAACACCGTCAACAACAATGTGCTCAATACCAGAGTATTCACCCTCGGTGTTCTCACGGATAAGAACGGTATCGACGTTGTCGTAGGGAGTCTTGTAGCCAGCAACCGAGCGGCAAGGGCGCAGGTTGGCGAACAGGTTGAAAGTGCGGCGAAGGGTGAGGTTGAGCGAGACGTGACCCTTGCCGACAGGTGTAGCCAAAGGACCCTTAAGGGCTACCTTGTTCTTGTTGATGCTCTGGATAGCGACATCGGGGATGGCGGTCTTGCCGTCCTTTAGGATGGGTGTGACATCGATGGGCTCCCAGGCGATAGGGGCCTAATTGCATAAAATATTAGAGATACACAAGCTTAGGAAGTCTGGGATTTAACCTACCTTAGCAGCAGTGAAAATGTCCTTGACAGCCTGAGAGATCTCAGGGCCGATACCATCACCCTCAATAAGGGAAACTAGATATTTGCCCTATACAAATATAAGTGTTAGACCAGTGTTTCTCAAGTATGTGTCCGGTATAGTGTCAATTGATAACTCCGTAATGCTTGAAGTTGATGTGCATATTCGTATGGTATATTGTGATTGAGTGCTGTCTCTGTTGGTATGGCGGGGGAAAAACACCGCGGGTCGATCTTATTGATGGCGCTTTTTGCAGATGTCACGGCAGCAATTGGATTCGGAGCTGACGGCCGGTGATTGATAAAAGTGTTCCGGATATGATGAAATAACTTTTGGCGCCAAGAATAAGATGGTCGGATCCAATTCGATAGAAAATCTGCATCGTCGGTTCGGTTCGTGTTGGTTTCATGTGTACGTTGGACAACTACTAACCTCTGCATCTTTGACACCATGGTACTTAGCAACCTCGATTTGGCTGGAGTAGAAGCGCTGGGACTGAGACAGAAGAAAAGAAATTAGCACGGATTCACGCAATTGAAGTTGCCGACAGTCTAATTGGTCCTTCTCTGCACTAAACCATCGTATTATGGCGATGCTGTGCGTGATGCGACGGGCGAGCGCAGTGTTGTTGACCGAGGATCCCGACAGCTGATGATGCCGAAGTATCGCCAAGCCCTTCTCAAGCTGGGGTGGAAACTAGGTCGCCAGCTCCCAATGCAACAAGCAATGCATTGTAAGATCGAAATCATAGCAACAACTCCAAGCACGTATACACTCTGATGGATAGAAGAGAAGATGCCAGTCACGGGACCGATAAGAGCGTCATGGTAGTATAGAGAAGGGAGGAAATACCGGAACAGCAAATGAGGGAGCAGCACGAGGAATGGCGGCGCGCATGCACTGGCGACCGGCGCCTGAGATTGATCTAAGAGCCAGCATTTTCGAAGAAGTGATAAGGAGGAGATGTGTCTGGGTAAAGAATTCAAGACTGAGAATCAGCAAAATACTCAAAGTCGAGGGAGGGCGAAAAGATGAAAAAAAGAAAAGAAGAGGAAGTTAAATAAATTTCGGGGTAGAATTCGGGAAGAATAGCGAGCGACGAAAAAAATGGCGCTAGAAGGATCAGTCGCCTTGGATGGCTTGTAAAAGGTCTTATAAAAGCACGGTTTCTGGAGCAAATATAGCTCTCTCTACGATGAAGAGAACGAACTTATATTTGATGTTTACTTGGTAGCTGGCTATGTAGCTACTGTCTGGCAATCAAAACAATATATGTCATGCATATCTTTCTTGCTTAAGATGTCGGCTTGGCTCACACAAATGAAATCCCGAGTATGGCCCTCCAAATCTCACATAGTATAAACATAAAAGCACTCACTCTAGTATGAGCGAAAGTACGTCTACTCGGCTCTGAGAATAACATCGAAAAGAAGCCGAGCTTTTAACTGCAACGCCGGTAAATACCACAATAGCAACAGCCAAAAAATATATACTTTGGGTTTCTCCCCGAATTTCATCCTCGATTCTTTAACCTCTTTCCTAATTAGCGGCTGACTACCAGCCAATTCCATCCCGTTGATTGATTTCTAGGCGTTAATCCCAGTGTTTTAGTGGGTTGTTTACAGAACTTCCTCTAGTCCAAGTAGCATAAGCCCACATTGAACCCCACCAAAACACAAGCTAAGTCAATCGACTGATGATTGGCTCGTCAACAGCTTCTTACTGCTCGGAAGACGAGCCACTTTCTTTCGGAGCTCGGTGATAACTTTGTGAACAAGCCGCTAATTCTGCTTGCGAACAGTGCCTTGCTCAACTATGAGCAAATGTCAATTGCTTAGCAAGGTTTTTGTAGCCTCCTCATTTTCTCTTTCCACATTCGGGGAAAAAAAGGAATAGGCTCACATTCCGAACGCTAAATGCGGACAAGTTTGGAAAGTGAAGTTATAAATGTATGCAACTCCTACTAACTACAATATGTATATATATATACTCAATAAAGCCAATTTACGATGCCATTTCAATACAATATATGATACCGCAAATATGTATTTTGTCACTATTGCCCTGTCGACCATCTCAACAAGATTAGTATCTTTATTCTGCTTTTTTGATAAATTTACATATTTCAAAATTTCCAGTAATTATGATTTTTTGCGATAATTTCTGTTAGATGGTGAAAAAACTCTGATTAGTTGGTAGGGTTACGGAATAGAGGGTTGTCATATATATGTACAAGGGCTAGCTGACTGACAGCTGCCAGCCGACGTCAAGCTGCTTAAAGGAAAAAAAAACTTAAATATTACCAAAAACTAAGCTATACTATATACGTACAGTATGTGTATATAAACACCATGTGTCACAAGACACAACTGACTATGAAATCGATAATTAAATGTATACAGTGTCCTTCCATCATTTCTTAAACGCTAACTGTACCATTAACGGGTTAAAGCAAGCCGACCAATGCAATGTACCAAAAATATTCCGCGTTTGCAAACCTCAGCTATATAGCCATTTAAATACGCCTATATCAAGAATCAGGGCTCTGTGGTCTAGTGGTACGATTCTTGCTTTGGGACATCAACTCAAACTGCAAGAGGCCCCGGGTTCGAACCCCGGCGGAGCCCGACATGATAGCATCGGCATCCAGCGGATGCATCACTTTTTCTTTTTTCCTTCCCATCCGTTTCTCCTGCTTTTTTTGCCCCACCTTCCGATAAGGGGGTGTGTACTTGACAACCCTCAGTAAGTAGACAGACGTAAGATAGTAAAAGGCGTAAACAAATACCTCTACTTGTACTAGACAGAGAGCTATCTTGGTCTCAGTGCTGAACCCGAGAAAGTCAAGACAGAAGTTCGGTCTATGCACACCTGAATTTGTTGACCGCTCGCGAGTTGGTTGGAAGATTACATTAGCTAGTCGCTCATGTTCGGAATAGGCTGTCGTATTGCCGCGAAAACAGTAGGTAGACGTAAAAGAGCAATAAATACATATAACTTTGTATAACTATGTGTATAGTTACTAGAATCATGTATCATGTTGTGCAAGGCGATGATATTTATTAGTAGCCATATTATATATCATTCTGAAAATTCAGTATAGAATGCTTGATGTGATGTCTCATCTAAAGTAGGTTGTCTCGATTCATACTACAGATATGTATGTGTCATATGCCCTTCATGATCCCGCTGGTCTGACGTGACAGATTACAGATGTATCATTTATGTCGTCATTTTATTTTCTGAGGGACAAGCTCACATAGTTGTGTGTTGATAGATATCTAGTACTTGAAATATTGTGAATCAACCCTTTCTAACTTTCTATTTATATAGGTATAGTTACCCTTATTAATAAACAAAACATGTCTTAACATCTCAAAACGGGTTGGTTCTTCATTCTTTGAAACACGAATCAGGCAAATACCATACGCAATAATGAAAAACCCGCGGCCAAAAATGCATCTAAATAAATACATAACGATTGGGTTTTCTATATCACGTTTCATCTATTAAACTATTGGATAATGGTTATCACCGCATCTAACAAAACTTGTCTTACATGGGTATATCCTCATGGCGGTTTGTGTTACAATCCACAATATGTCACTTTTTCGTTGCAATATAGACTCGTTTTGGTAATATCTATTTCAATATCCCATGCGTTTCTAAAATACTTTTGGACCACTAATAATTCAATATTAAGAACAGGCTATGGTAAGCCAATAGAATAATATCAAATCACAAAGATATCAGGTACCTAGTACGGCCATATTAAAGATATTGAGCTATAAAAATATGTCACTATTTGTGATGATAATGATAATCTTGAGGGTGCATTAATGTGACCATCTCATTCATTTATAGTTCTCAATTTAGTCCGTCTATATAGAGTTTCTGAGCATCGTAAGAAGTCTAGAACAAATCTAAATAGCAAGTCAGTAAACCAGCATGGTTCGCTAAGCCTCCTGCCAAGAAAGTTACTGTTGTATTACATGAAATGTTAGCTAATGATAAAATGGGAGAATAATACATATAAGATAAACATAGCAAACGAGGCGGCATTTATTTTGCGTTCTATATGACTTATGCTTATATATTAAACTTAACGCTGTCACGTTGGAGTTGAACGTCTTGGCGGAGAGTCCCCTCGTTTGCAATACATACAAATAATTCACTCTCCACATTATACGTTTTACATGTAATGAAGTTCAATTTAGTAAAAAGATAAAGTCGAAGCGCTGCGCCAAGAAATTTGCTATCCTAGACGTCACTCAAAGATTTCCGTAAAGATGAAATATTAAGTTAGAGCAAACCTTTCGTATAGATATGATCTGTTAACCAAAGAATTGGTAATATTTATCGAGTTGAAAATTGCAAAAAAACTGTGCTATTATAAAGAACGTCGAGAAGCATTTTGGAAGGGATATGGAAGCATTTAAGCATTCTTTTTCTTTTTTTTCCCCCTTCGAGGAAAAAGCGAAAAGCAAAATGGATAAATAATCGGCATCTATATATTTAATCGCCACATAGTTTTTGGCCATATGACAGCATATATATTACCCATAACATACTTGCAAATTTTGGCCTGATCTAGACATTAAGCCTAGCGAAAATACGAGAGTCACCAATGGCTTAAGCTAGCCAGTCGGAACGACGTAAAATTAGTAGCTGCCCCCAGAAAAGAGAAAGAGGGGTACACATATACATATACAGATATGCATGTGCACTAGTGCTTGGCTTTTGCGTTGGTCTCTCTTATTTTTCTATTCGTACTTTGGGGTAGTCTCAAGGGGAAACTATCTATATAAACGGCCGATCTAGGCGTTAAAAGAGAAGAAAAGGAGCACCAGATGCAACGACATACTTATCTATTCGTCTGACTAACCTTTTATCTTGCATATTCAAATCAAGGTTACATATCTCGGCCAACTTGCTATAGGGCAAAACCGAGTAGGATGGCAGGAAGAGCCGCCTTTATTTTTCTCAAGATCAGATAGAAAGGGAAAGAAGGATGCAGACAAAAAAAAGAAAATTATCGCATATCAACATCCTGCTCTATTAAATTGAGTTGCTGCGTACCGGTACTTAATACTCCGTATGTTATTTATGCGGCGGCTCCGGTTTTTTTTTTGGTCACGGGCCGGCCATGACCGCAACTGCCGCGGTATGGCCTTCAACGGGTAGTTGCTCTTTCTGGGAGGTCGTCATGGCGGTATAGTTGGCTATCGTTGTCTTAGACAAGTAGGGTGGGAATTGCTTCCCATCTGTTTGTAGGTGGACTGGAACAAGGTGGTTATGTCTCACTAGAGATAAACTATATTAAAAAAAATGTGACCGCCTACTCGGAATGTTTCAGTGGGAGAATAAAAGAAGGGTTCTTGTTTTGTTTCGTCTTGTTTCTTCACTGAACCACATTCCGAGTCATTTATATATCCTAACAGCGTTTCACGAGTCATATTTAAGAGTTATTTTTGGGGCAGCAGACATACATATAGTCACAGACTCGAGCGAATATTGAGGATAATGCAGACTAACACCATTTTGCTACAGAAAGAAAGAGGCCGTCTCCGGCCAACCACAAATCCCAAGAAAAAGGTAGCCACTATCTACAAACAGATATGGTATCAGATCTTGGAGAAGGAGGTGGGGTTTCTGTTGGCCTGGACATGCCTATATCACGATGCAATATAGCACATAGTGTCATCGAGGCATCGCTTTTGACCGGAGTTCATGATTTATTTTCCTGGCAACGCTCTTCTCTCTGGTATGATAAGATTAGAGCCAGACGGGCGTCTCCGGATGTGCTTATCCCCCCCCCCCCCCCCCCCCCCCCATCTCAGATTATGTGTCCTAGTAGCCAAAGACGATATAACCACAATAGAATCTAACATCCTATCCATCGTGATTAGACAGATTGATCGCCGCCATGCAATGCAATGCAAACAGGCGAACGGACCGCCGAACAAGCGGGAAAGGGCTTTAAGAAGAGGCTTGCAAGTAAGCATGTGCCAACTAGTTGTAAAGCGGTAAAGATATTGTTTTGGGGGATTCTATCTCGTTGTTGAGGCTGCTTCCAGGCCTTTTATGTTGAGTATGCAACAGCCGATTTGCGCTTAGCCTATTGGTTTCTCTCTATCATGTCTCAAATCGTATTTCCCAAGATCCCGAGAATTCCAACAAGAAGAGAGGTAGTATGAATCGAACAGACCGACCAAGCCAACTCCTTCGTAGGAAGCTTGAGCCCTTCTTCCTTCCCCAGAGAAAAATAAGAAGAGGAATAAGTAAAAAGCGCCTATAATTACAAGCATAACAAATCACTGCCAAAAAAACAGCTCGGATACTCGCTCCTTCCAAGCATATGGGCGGAGGTCTATAGACAAGCGGAGGAGGAGGAAGAGGAAGAGACCAGGGATGGGGCCAATGGGGCCCCGATGAAGCCCACCAGACGCCAAGTAGCTCATCCAATTACTACACAGACAATTTTTCTTGCGTCTCTCTTGATTTGAAGGCTGGAACTGGTTTGTGACCTAGTACAATGTTCCTTGTCTACATGTCGTAGTCCACACTATAATTCGCAACAGAAACAGGGGAGAATTTTGGTTAGTAACTACTGAGAGTTCCTTGGCAGGAAAAGGAACATAAGTTACAAGTAAAGAAGAGAAGTAAAAGAAGGGCAAAAAAACAAGGGACGCCGCCTAACACTTCCAACTACTCTAAGACTAGTCGGGCCATAAAAAGGCCACCGGAGCCCCGTCTATTTCTTTCCCTTTCCTCTCTCTCCGTCTACATTGATCTTTTTCATACATAACTTGAAAACTTGCTTCTATATTTCGTCTCTGCACAACGCAACTCCGCCGGTCTTTCTTTATACTCTTCTTCTTTCTCACAATGTCTGGCTCTACCAACCCCGCCACTGATGCCAACGAGGCTCACATCTCCACCCTTGCCAACCACATCGAGAAGGGCAAGGTCAAGTTTGTCGTTTCCACTGGCGGCAAGAAGTACGAGTGTGTTCTGAAGGACCGCGCTGCCCAGTAAGTTGCTCTTCTTTGTTCCCATTCTTCCCGAGCAAAAAAAAAAGAAAAGAAAAAGAGAGAAATAAAGATCGTCAAGCAGTCGTGCTATCCGGCGGTTGGTTGGCAACCCTGACGTAACCCTAAATGGCATATCAAGAGCGGTTTTTTTCGCTCACTATCGGATACACCGGTCGTTGAATATTTTCGGGCTCCTTTTACGCTATTTCTCTCATATAACACACAATGTACATAAACTGTACGATGGCTAAAACTCTTCCTCGTTTTTTTTTTTTTAGTGAGCGTGAAAAGGCTACCCGTGAGAAGGTTACCGAGACTGCCCCCCAGCTATAAATGCTTCTCTTTTCTTCGCTTCTTCTTGCCCCAGAAACAAGAGTCCTGGAAGTCGTTGATCGAAGCTGAAGGGATAGTGGACGTCATTGGCTTGGCCCGTGCTTTTTTATTCTTATCAACCCTCACCGAGTCTCTTTTTTTCTATGGCAAAATTCTTGCTCTATCTTTCCCTCCTCTTCATCCAAAAAGCTACGACTAGCCGCTTAGCTTGAAAGATGGAGTGGAATGGAGAGGAGAGGAAAATCTTGGCCTTGAGATTCTGTGAGAGAAATAAAAAAATATAGGAATCTCCTACGGAAATGCGCACGGTTCTTCCTCTTTTTTTTTTTCTTGCTTCTCGTTATTTTTCACGTCGATCACGAACTTTTGGTACTCTTTTGGCAATTCCTTCTTCATCTACATATCTCTTTTTTTTTTCCTATTTTTAACGACGACTCAACATTTTCCAAAAAGCACCCACAAATATCCTAGATTCGATATGGATTTTGGGTCAGATAAGTTTTCTTACCAAAGCAAGGCGCTAGCTATTACTGTTTCTTTTTATTTTCCATTCGCTTGTCTATATCTTATTATATCCTCATAATATCGCATGGTATTTTCTTTTCCACTTGAATACATCATAAATTCACCCCCCAGAAAAAAAAAAAAAGAAAAAAAAAGAGCTGTCATAAAATATCTACCCTTACGTTATGTTTTGTATGTCCCGTAAGCAAAGAAAGAGGTAGATCTAGTTTTTTCTAGTATTTTGATTTCCTTGATTCTTCAATCTAAGTAAGCATCGAATTTTTGTGCACAAAATCTTCATGACTCCATAAATAAATACACTAACTAATACTAAATAAATAGTTTTGGCACGTCATTATTCCAACATACCACTACTCATACATGTGGAAATAATGGCATTCCCTTGTTTCTAATCCGTAATTCGGCAAGTATTTTCTCTAGCCGTTCTTTTTCTTTAGACTGGTTAGTCATATCATCACTTCTTCTTAGTGCAACACGGGAGTGACCCCAGTAACCCTACCTTTGTTTCTACAGGGTTACACGTATACAGATAGATCAGTCACAACAAACCCTAATAACTAATTTGACATAAAATATCCCTCGCCAGACCACTTACATGTACAAAAAGAGACTCTTCCAAAAGATATCTGCACCGAGATAGACCTATTTGGGACACCGCCTTTTTCGAATTGCCCATGACCAACTGTTTTGGACAACGGTACTCTCAATGAACGCATCTTGGTGCCCTTTATTTTTTGAGTTGCTCGATTCTGTCGTCTCTACCATATATATGTTGAATTCATTTCTCAAAGTCTGTCTAATATCAAGCCATATCCCTGGCCTATCATCTCGTTGGACGGCATGTATATACAA
Organism: Davidsoniella eucalypti; assembly: GCA_004009845.1. NCBI lineage: Eukaryota > Fungi > Ascomycota > Sordariomycetes > Microascales > Ceratocystidaceae > Davidsoniella > Davidsoniella eucalypti. Next base: position 248,957 of record RMBW01000031.1, on the reverse strand, counting down.
ATGAAGGCAGTACGATTGAATACCGACCTGTTCATGGTAGTTACTTGCATATATTTGTAGGCAATGCAAGCGCATTCTGCATACAATGTCACGCTATGTTTGCTGTCACTGCAACCTTGAACTCTATATTTCTTTGACTGTCGCCTCTTCCGTTTGCATCGCTCATGTTGGTTTGGTCAAGCAGTTGTAAGAATACGGTGAATAGCGAGCGACCTAACAGCGCCTAAAGCTGATTGATGTATCAAGCCAATCCCAGCTGAAACTAGCCTGGCATGTTATAGGAATATCGACTCGGCGCCATAGTTGTATTCTTGAGCTAGAGTCGCGGTTCCACGCAATATATAGTCTACGAGTATAATCCTGCCCGCGACACGGAATGGGGCTCTACAGCCTGCATAATCGATTAGTGCCGGGAAGCACTCACACACGTTGATACCATACGGACTGTACGGCTCATCAAGGAAAGAAAGCCTTGCCAGCGGAACAAGAATCAGATCCTGTTCCCGCGGCCCAAACCTTCTTACATTGTGAATCGTATCGCGACTAGCTGCAGAATAGGGTGAATGATGAATGGGCGATTAAACCCTGTACATATATGGCACGAGAGGGGAAATTAGGTCTTGATATTCAATCTGATATATTGCCACGAGACGGTGTTGTAGCTATGAAGCTATGAAGCTATGAATTGGGATGTCGGTTGCAGATGAAGCGGGTGTAAGCAACAGCCACGATAAAACGCCTCATTAGTCGCGCAATTATACGCAGACAAACGAACACAATGCGTCGTTTGTGCGTATAGCTCCAGGTGTTTCTAAAAGCACGGATAGCACCTGAAAATAGACGTCATGGAGGGGGTAACAGGGCCTGGATGGGGTACATACATACAACTGAAGCACACCAAGCGAGACAAGAAAGAAAGAGACAGAGGGCAGTATCTACCTACCACTACTACTAACGAAAGGCAACTAGACTAGGTTCGAGCCTGATGCGACGCTTGGCCAGGGCAATACTGATACAATACAGTGCTATCTGTGTCCGTGTTTGGCCATGGGTTTAATGGGATGGATGTATATTTACGGGGGTCTGTCTGCCCACGTTGGTTGTGCTTGCTTATGATGTTTCGTGTGCTAGCTATCCTGTATATTTATCGACATGCACCCGCCAAATGTCAGGTAGGCTCGAGTTTTAGTTGTTTTGCTTATTTTTCTGTTCATCCGAGCATAGAACTATAGAGAGAGATATATACGCACATGCTCTTTTTGTGTCAGTTTTCTCGTCTCTTAATCGACTAGCCAAGACTATTCTCACTTCCTTTTTTGCTCTCCTGTCACGGTTCTGCTGTAACAACAGGAGCTTCCGCCTTGACTTAGTTGTACACTGCCTACACATCAGACATCTCGTTCAACTAAAAAAACAAAAGGCTTGCTTCCGTTGTTATCCCTGGCATATAAAAGTATATGCGTGTGCGTGTTTGTGTCTGAGTGGACGGGCTCGATCGATATTGGCTAGGACTGCAATAGTCTAGTGTTTCTTTCTCTGGAAAAGCGAGAGTGACACGCATTGATTTCCTCTTTTTTCTTGTTCCTTATCTTTGATCACATTTGCCGTTTTCCTTCCCTTCTTTCATCTAATCCCTTTCTTTCCCTTTCTCTCTCTTCTTTCTTCTATCTAAATATCGTCGAGGGCGCACTTTGCCAGTCTTTGTCCGTCTTGCTGGTATTCACACTCTTTCTTTGTCCTCGTCATCTTTGTTTACGCCTTGAACAGCAGCCCCAGTATAAGCCGAGTGTAAGAAAAAGCTTAGTCAGGAAGTCTACCAGGCTAGCTACAGCTCGCACACAAACCCGATTTTTTACACTGGCCCTGGCACTATGCCGATTCCACTGATAGTAGTCAAAGGTAAGCTTTGCGAAAGAAAAGAAAAGTATACCGTCTAGCATTGTCCACCATCAAAACCAAACCCCCATCTCAACCCTATATCAGATTATACCAGAACCACGGAAGCAGAGGAAGCAGCCAGCGAATCACGTCTTGTAGTTTGCCACCGAAAAAGGCTTCTGGCGCCACGAAAAGAACAACGTTGGGACGAAAGAATTGGGTGCTAAATCTGGGGCTGTGGCGGCTCTTTCAAGTGCCTAACGCAACCGAATATCCGAAGTGTTCTAGGCAGACGTATCTGAAGCATGGGCCGCTTTTTTCTAGTCTTTTGCGCTTGCCCTCATTGCCTTCTTGACATTGCCGAGTTTGGGACTGTTGCTCTTTGCTTAAGCGTCTGATTGTGCTAGTTTGTTTAGGCTGCCTCGCAATATACTTGCTTAGCACTCAGCCCATTCATCAACTTTTGTCTTCTGGTGCTTTGTCCTGTTTGCATTCTTCCTCTCACGGTAGTGTCGGGCGTTTTGTTGAGCTATAGTGGTGGCAGAGGAGGCCTACCGCTTACAGAAGCCTCTAGGCCCTGAATTTATTTCGTAGCCCCATAACCTAGCTCTGCTGATTTTGTGCCCAGCTTCTTTCTATCTGTGAGGGCTGTTGCGACCGCCTTATTATTCATTCCTCTTTCTCTCTTCCAACCGTCCTTGTTTTTTCTTATCTTCCTCTATTTTCTCACACCATCTGATCAGCCTCTCGCCATATATCGTCTCTTACCTATACCAACCCATATTCTCCAATCTCCATCGAGTCGCCACCATGACTAACCCCGTGGCCGTCTCAGCCGGCGTGATTGCCGTGACCGTGGCTGTAGCCGCTGCAATCATAATCTACGAGAACCCAGAAGTCCGGCGTTATGCCGATAACATGCGTCGCCGCTTTACCGAGGCTATGCAAGGCCGGCGCGGCGCCTTTGCCGATGACGACGATGAATATCGCGAGCCTATGTACAACCGTCCCGAAGATGCCGATGGCTTTATGATGTCATCGCAATACCGCAATCGCAGCCGCCGCGACAGTGATGCTACGCAGACCCCCGAAACAGACCACGATAACAATGACGTCACCGAAGAAGCCCGCCAGCGCCAGACCGAAGAGCTCAACTACTGGAAAGCTATCCACGAGTCAAAGAAAACCGAAGAGGCCCGCCAGGCCGCCGCTGCTTCCACCGATGCCTTCTCTGATAACTTCGATAACTCTGTTCCCCAAAACCGCCTGCTCCCACCAGCCCGCCGGGGTTCCGGAACTAGCTTTGATGATTTCCTGAAACCCGACAAGAACGCTGCCCAAGGTGCATATGTTTACAATTCTGGTGCTAACGTCCGCGGCGAGGGTTCTGGCCTTCGTCGCCGTGGCGAGCCGCAGCCTCGTGGACTGGACTCGTCTTTCTACACCGCCATGTCTTCTGCTTCTATCTCTGGCCTTACTGCTGGTTCTTCTGCTGCCTCTGTTATTGCTGATGGCTCCACTAACGACAACGCTTCTGATATCTACTCTGCCTCTGCCCATGGCGACAACGCTCCTCTTGGTATCGTCCACCCACAGCCGCTGCTAGGTTTTGATGACGACAGTGAGACCGCCTCCTCTATGACCATCGACCGTGTTGCTACGCCCTCTTCTGAATCGCCCATGAACCCCTTCAGCGACATCAACGAAGTCCAGAACCCCAACGACACCTTTGCTTCCATCCAGGCTTGGGCTGACCAAAGCAACGAGCACGTTTTCGCCCCCATGCCCATGTCTCCTCACGTTGTTCCTGCTGCCGATGTGTCCACTCAGTCTGAGCCGTCTGTTGTGAGCTACGAAGACGATGACGAAGAAGGTGAAGATGTCATGACTCCCACTGACTCTGTATCTTTGGATGGATCTGGCATCGACGTTGCTCATGAGAATGAAACTGCCTCTAACGCCGACTCGCGCTTTGATGTGATTAGTCAGACTGATGGCATGCTCACACCCGCAAGCTGGAGTGAGATCGGCAGTGTTGTCAGTGACGACGATATGCACGTTCCTGCTTAGATTTTGTGCTCCATTTAGCCAAAGAAAAAAATGGCCCGGAATATCGGTGTCCGCCGCCCCTGGTGATATATTGTGTCTATACCATCCGTGATATCACTTCCCTTATATTTGTGATTTGTTTTCCTAGACCCGTTAGGCTCTTTGGGTTGGATTAGCTTGTTGCTCTTTTGTCTATATTGTCTTCCGTTTCTGATAAGTGCGATGTTTATTGTTTTATTTTCTCTCCTTTTCATTTGTATTTAACACATTGGCGTTCTACCGGTTTTACTTCTAGTTGGGTACCCAGGCCTCTTAACAAACAATCCATTACTATAGCTTCATCCCCGTGTGGCCATAATCATCAAGTATGATTGATGCCCGGGAAAGTCATCGGCGCGCTTGTGTATTGTCACTTGGGAGATACAGACTCCAGCATATAAACAGCCCAGCCATCAATCCTCATTATGGGACTATCTATAACTTCAATTTCATTATATAAAACGAAGGATCTTCACTGTGCCTGTTCTTCTTGTGACTTGAGATGCTTTTTGTAATCTGACCATAGCTCATGTACAGTCTTGCCACCACATAGATCGGAGAAGATTGTTTCTGACCAGTGTTCTCTCAGTCTTTCGTTGATTTTGCGCACGAGATCATCGCCATAGTTATCGGTAAGATACTCTAGGAAGTAACCTGTTCTCTCATAGCCCGCATCCCATTCACAGTCGCTATGTCTCTTCCAATGTGGTGGTGCCAGATCTGCCTTGAGACGCACCCAATCTGCGATGCCTTCAATCAAGCCGCCGGGACAGTGGCCATGGCCGTTATGTTGGAATACATGGACGAACTCGTGCGTGAGCACACCGCGAATCTCATGACCAATATCCACAGTGTCTTTGCGGCTGTTGATGTATTTAGTCGATATGACGACCATGCGCCACCCGGGTTGGGCATCGATGCCGGTCGTATAGGCCACGCCGTCAAAATCACGCAGGTGTATGTGTATGCCTTCAATATCCGGTGGATGCCAATCGGCAGATTCTGGGGATACGTATAGGGCTCTCAGAACAATGTCGGCGGCGGCTGATACGCCATCGGTCACGTCGAAGGCGTCTAGAAAGGCTTTGAGCCCGGGAGAGGTGAGGTCGAAGAAGCGAGCTTCGAGCTTGGGAATGGGGAATGAAGGCGGGCAGGCATGCTTTTTGTGAGAAGAAGAAGAAGAAGATGTGTCTTCGGGCTCTGCATGAGTCGATGGGCTTTCAGATGTGCTGAGCTCAGATAAAATGGCAGTTGTAGTCGCAACGGCCTGCTCTGTATCAGGCGATGGTATCTCTTTAGCGGTCATTTTTGTGAGTAAACGATGATAGCTGGGATAGTTATGTAGCAGGTGTAGTAAATTGAATATATCCACTGATGAGTTTGATATAAGAGTCGGTGACTTGAAATAAATACTAATACGACGTGAACTATTATTCCCCTCTTCTTGATTTCTCAAGGCCTTTCAAGCACTGGACTAAGCAAAGTGACAATTATAACTACTAGTTATAAGCAGCACAACAATAATTCCACCACTATCTTTGTTCCCCACAGTTAAATTACATACAAACTACTTTATAATTCAGAGTCGCGTCTACAAATAACAGCCAGCCAAGTTGGGCTGGTTGTAAAAAGGAGAAATCACGGGTAAATATAATGTTTAATTGACCCGCCACAAACGGCAGTAGCATCCACCGAAAAGGCTCCAAAGTCAACAAATGGGAGCAATATTTGTATTTTTGTTTTGATATTCCGTAGGCAACAACAACTTTGGCCTTTTTTTCTCTTCTTCCTTCCCCTCTTCGTGTCTTGACGAAAAGAAAACATCACCAACTCCTACAATCTTTTTTTGGCGCGCAAACTTCAAGAAATTACACACCCAGTATCTCGATTCGTGCATTGCGCTACGTTTTGATTCTTCTAATCTCTTGTTATTTAGATTTGCTTGTCAACTATCAATATCAACAACCCCTCTCTATCCAGGTCCCGGCAAGCACGCTGCAACTGGATCTCTATCCCTGCCTTCATAATTCTTGTCGATATTTGACCTTCAGCCCCTTTGCGATAAATTCACCTCATCTTAGTGTCCTTGAAGCTGTCATTTACTTGCCTACCCGAGAATTCGTTTTCGAAGCAGGACTACTTTGTTACTTTTCTTAACCTTTGTTTTCTTCATTGACATTGCGCCTGCCTTCTATTGTTGCTCTCGGTTGACCAAAGGAGCAATTCCTTATGCATATGACTGCTCTAGGCGCGCTAAATTTCCTACTACAAACTCTTTGCACAAGCTGACACGGACTATCGATATCACAACTACCCATCTATATAATACAATTCCGCTATTTTCTTCGATTCTAGGTCGACCAAACATCTTAATCCCAGCCGACAACACAAAACACTGCTATCTTTAGTAGCATTTATCGTCCTATATCCTCAACAGCCATAGGCCTATCACAATACCTTTCTTATCCGGCGTCGCACAACGAGCCTTCCTCCGACCGACTCTTCGTGACACATCTCGGGCATACCAACGCGCCTGCTCGCGACACCCTTCGTCTTCTACCTAGACAATCAAAAATTGTCCATAATGGCAGAGAAGCTTACCGACGACTACGTGGCAGATCTTCTGAATCTACTACAGTCGGATGCCCAGCTCGACACCAAGGTCAACGAGATCTCCTATGCTAAGTCTAGCATCAAACAGTTTAATGTACCCGAAACATGCACGCCAATGCTATTCGAGGCCCTCAAGTTGGCCACCGTATCGCAATACTCCGCGCTTGCGAATGCTGGATTCACGGCACTAAACCATCTCTTTACTCGTCTTTCCCGCCAGGAGCCTAAAATTCTAGCAAAGGAAGCGTCCAAAAGCCTGCCCATCGTAATAGAGAAGCTTGGAGACCAGAAGGAGAAGTTTCGGGCTCTAGCTAGTCAGAGTCTGACGACACTTCAGATTGTCGCCCCAATGGATGTCGAGCGATTCGTACGCAACGCTGCCATGGCTGGCAAAAATGTGCGTGCTAAGGAGGCTGCCTTGCATTGGTTACTACAGATGCATCAAGACCATGGTCTAGCCTTCCGCACATATGTGCCTACGCTAATGGATCTGCTGGAAGATGCGGATCCTTCGGTTCGTGAGACAGCCAAAGTTATAGTCATCGAACTATTCAAGTAAGCATGATATCTAGTGCTATGCAGCAGATACACCGGAATAGCTCTATACTAACCCTATCTTCTAGAAATGCTCCCAATATGGCTAAGTCTGATCTGAAGCGTCAACTCAAGAACTTCAAGGTTCGTCCAGCCATTGAACACGCGATTGTCAAGGCCCTTGTGCCATCTAGCGGTTCTACTGTGCGGCCCGAGACTCCATCTGAATCTCGCGCAAACCTAGGCCCCAGTTCATCTATGCCATCTCTTCCAACCGAACGTCCCGTGACCCCAGCAAATATCGAAACAAATGCTGATTCACTTGAACCTGTATACGTCAACACCACCCGCGAACTAGATGATATCCTCCGCGAAATGGTTACATACTTCGATGGTCGAGAGACGGAGCAAAACTGGCTCAAGCGCGAGCAAAGTATGACGAAGCTCCGTCGTCTCATGGTCGGCAATGTTCCCGCGGATTTTTCAGACCATTTTTTGTCAGGTTTGAAGGCTCTTTTGGACAGTATTGTCAAGGCCGTGACATCCCTGAGAACCAGTCTTTCCAAGGAAGGATGCGCCCTTGTTCAGGATGCCGCAAATGTTTTTGGTCCAGGTATTGAGCCACTTGTCGAGATCCTTCTTCAGACTCTCATCAAGCTATGTGCTGCCACCAAGAAGATCAGCTCTCAACAAGCCAACGCAACTGTCGAGGCTATCATTTCTAGAGTCAACTACAGCAACCGCATCATGCAGCATATCTGGGGCGCTGCTCAGGACAAGAATGTTCAACCAAGATCCTACTCGTCCTCTTGGCTCAAGATAATGCTCACCAAGGAAGGTCATCATAAGTCTCACATTGAACATACAGGTGGCCTAGACTTAATTGAAAAGTGCCTTAAGAAAGGTCTAAATGATGCCAATCCTGGTGTCAGGGAGTGCAGTCGTAGTACATACTGGCTATTCTCGAGCATGTGGCCTGCTCGTGCTGAAGCTATCATGGCTGGTCTTGACTCTACTGCCCAGAAGCTTCTAAATAAGGACCCCAACAACCCCAATGCTACCACTAGTGCACCAGCAGCCAAACCCGGAATGGGCCTCTCAAAGAGCACTATGGGCACTCGCCCATCACTTAAAGAAACTATGATGGCCCAAAAAAAGGCAGCCGCTCTAGCCGCCAAGAAGGAGCCTATCTCCAGACCTGGATCAGCCATGGCCCAGATCAGTGGTACTCGGTCTACGGCTTCTACTTCAACCACTAGTCTAGCATCCGCTCCTACCTCAGCCTCAGCTCTGTCGACTCGGTCTCGTGGTGGTGATGGTACTGCGGCTGTTGGCTCAAGTAGCATGTCTGTTGCGCCCGTGCGCCCTCGTCGCAAGGCTCCTGAGGCCATCGCTCGTCCAGCTACCGCTGGTCCTTATTCCGTCCGGTCTAACGAGCCCGCAGTTCAGGAGATAATAACACCTGAGCCTCGCGCTAGAGCTACTACGGGATCAAAACATGGTATACCACTAGTGCATCAACAACCCTCGCCTAAGAGGATGGCTCCGCGCCCCCGCTCAGTTCATGGCAATCACCCATCAGAGACGATGCATTCACCTACTAGGGCCACATACCACTCGCCTACGAGACAGTCTCCGACACGTCCCGCGTTCCAGTCGCCAAGCAGGGCTGGGAACCAATCACCAACTAGAACGGGCTATCAGTCGCCGGCTAGAGCTTCGGCATCCCGTCCTGTCACACCTCGGCAAAGCCCTTCTAAGATGAGGGTTGCGCTAGCTCAGACAGGCACAGTTCTAACACCGCCCAAGTATACGTCGACCATCTCAGCACCAGCTGCAGTATCCCCAAAGGTCGATCCCATGCCTAAGGAGGTGGCCCCCATCCCAACGGTTGAGGTTGTATCGACACATCAGCCAGTAGAAACGCCTAAAGAGACCAGGAATGTAGTCAAGGTGTATGAGGACCCGGTCGAGCAGCATCCACCTGCCACCACTTCTTCTCATACGCCCACAACTGCACCCGTTCTTGCTGATAGACATATCAACGCAGATGCCGCTCCACCTTCTGTTTCTAGTCCCAAGGAAGTTAATAGCGAAAAGTCAAAGGTTAATGCTAAGCTTCTGGATAGTGGTATCGCGAGGGTGAAGGCCAAGACCTTTGATGTTCACGGGTTCCGCAAGCTACAGTCTCTTCTCCGTGAGAAGGTTACATTCTCGGATGAGAAGTTTGACACATTACTTCTCGGGTTGTTCACATACCTAGAAGACCCATTGCCTAACTTGGCAGCTGACAAGGCGCAAGATGTCAAAGCTCAGGTCCTCGCATCGATTAAGCTTCTATTAAAGAACCACAAGGCGAACTTTCATCCTCATGTTTCACGCGGCTTGGAGGCTATCATGGCTACGCGCAGCATATACGACGCTCGCACACACATTGTTAGCGGCCTAGAAGTGCTAGCAGATGAACTTGTGACTATTGGTGATGCATCCGAGCTAGTTATGACGACCACACGCATGCTTCAAACTCGCGAGGATTCCTCCGTTGATGGATGCCGCTGTCTCAGCACGGGTATGCATGTACTTACTGAGATCATGGAAAAGCACGCATCCTATGTGCCATCGGAGACAGAGCTAGGCCAACTCTCCAGTCTGGCAGGGCGGTGTCTCGAGAGCTCCGAGAGTGCAGTGCGCATGGGCTCAGTACAGTTGTGCGTTTCAGTACATGCACGTGTTGGTGAGGAGAAGTTCTGGGAAGCGATGAAGGGAGTCAAGGATGACCCGAAGAGTTTGATCACGTATTATATCGTGAAGAGGCAGCGGGAAGCTTGCTGATGAAAAGAAGTCTCTTCGTGAAGAAAAACAAAAACCAAGCAAAAAACAAACACAGACCGAAAAAGAGTTTGTTCTTGACCAAAAAAAATCTTTTCTTTTCTTTTTTTGTTTATTATTCTCTTCATCTTCATTTACTAATACTTCTACTTCTATCACTACTAATAGCTCTTCTTCTTAATCATTGTCATATAGGTCAGATAATATAGCGGGAATTGGAAGTATTGATGGGAAGGCTCTTGGTTGTTAGAAACTTAATGTTCTTTGTTCTGTTTCTTTTGTATTGTATCTTTACAACATTTTATAATTATTAACTATGGCTGAGTTTTTGTACCTGCAATAAGTTCTATTGATTTTTCTGTATGTTTTGTATCTCAAAATTCCAACTTTCATAGGATTGTGTTAGGGTTAATCTCAACATCGAGACAAAAAATGTATTCTAGCAACACCTCGTTTCGATCAAGGGACCTCCGGGTTATGAGCCCGGCGCGCTTCCACTGCGCCACGTTGCTGAGATGATTTCACGGGATAATTCTGCACTAACATAATTTATGTTGTAAAAGTGAACACAAATTTTGTGGAGGCACTGTTTTTTTTTTTTTGATTTGTTTTTGTTGCTCGTAGTGGAGGTATGAACCACTAGTTCTTCGGGGTTAGCACATACAAAGCTATTGAGTTCGTCGAGTGGAGGACTTTAAATGTCTGTCCGGTATCCAATCATCTTGGTGATTTTAGGTAGACGTTACACGTAAATACATAAATACGTAAAATGATGAATAAATAAATTACGTTAAATATAATCAAATCAAATTAAATTAGTTTCAAATGAGCAACAATGATCAGCAAACAATATGAATCTGTAGTTGTTATTCGGTGGGTTAAGCTTGATTTCTAAAGGGTTGTTTGTGGTTGCTTTCTTTGTTTCTTTCCGAGGTATTTGAGATCAAGTGACGAAAGAAAATAAAGATGATATGATAATATGTAGTATATGTCTAGTGAGTAACAAATAAAGTAGTATCACAGCCTGTGTTGATCTGTCTCGTTGATCGAGAGATGAAAAAAAAAAAAAACATGCCATTAGTTATGCATGATTTCCTGAATGCATGATGAGGCGGCGAATGGCTTGAAATACGACATCTTGGTTAAGTATGTATTTACTTGTTTATACATATGTAGACTATAGCTCCATAAGATTAATGAATTGAAAAATTAAAATTAAAAATTACATATGTAACTAGTAGAAGTTGTCAATCTTTATTGAGAGGGACGCTATAATGTCTCTGTTGTCCCATCATTCAACTACTACCATTATGAGATGATACGGAATATAGTCATATATGTATGTTACGTAGAAATGCCCACCAGGCCAAGGGTGTTATTTGACACAGCTTTCGAATAACAATAATAATAGAAATGCCAACTTAGTAAATGTAGATAAGCAACTTAGGGTAGTTACAAACGTACACATACTACTATGTATATATGAGCATATGTAAGTAGGATGAGGTAGGATGGGGGGTATGATAGAGGTACTGGCGGAGGGCGGAACACTTGGTCCAAAAGCATGTCACAACTAACATCTATAGTAGTATATATAACCTATATCTGTATGTATGTACTTATTACATACTTCTTACAGGGTTACTTACGCACAGAGGGGGAGGTTACTTACATATGTATGTGTAGAATCTAATAGACACACAGACTATACGCTAGAGTGGACAAAGCGGGAGCTACATAAGTGGGCAGAAGAGATATTATTGATGGGTATACAGATGTAAGTGCACAACTGTTTCCTTTGTCTGTTTTTAGAGGGCAGTGGAATATACAAATTCATACAATTCTTGATTAGGAAAATGGGCAAAATAATCTCAGGGGCTGCATGCATTTAAGACTAGGAGGATGGTAGAAGTGGTATCAAGTTGCATTGAAATGAAAGGTTGAGACGTGTATAATAGCATTGAATAAATGATGCCTCATGCAAGCCGAGTAATGGGTAACTGATAGTTTTACTGATATGCTATGCTTGTCTCTTATTCAAAGGTAAAAGTGGTATTGAAAAAACTAGTACGGATATTTTAACCGAGCTACATACATATAAATGCCTGACTTGACGGGTTTTTTTTTTTCATAAATTTGTTTTTCCCCTTCCGATTAGGAAATCTGTCAATGAGGGTGGGATAGTGTTTCAGATTGGGCATGGGGCCCAAGCTTTGCCGGTGAGGGTTTGATCTGTTTATCAAGTGGATGGCTTCTGGTTGGCTGGCTGAACTGGATTTTGAAAGTATTGTGTAAGCGTACATGTAACCTGGTAATACAAATTACAGTGCTGTCAATAGAGTGTGAGGGATCATTGGGGAGCAGAATATAGTGAAGTTGAATTAACTAGTACAAAGTAAAGGTCCATGGGAAGTCAAGATTGGGTTTAACTACAATGCTTCGGATCTGAAGATGGGGGGATCGATGGGTGGAATGTAGGACTGGATAAAATATAGATAAACAAGTGATAGCTTGGAAGCAGCCTTGAGTGGATACTAGGCTCTTACAACTAAGTATATAGTTCATTGAATGGAATATTTCTAGGGGGGCGTTTATGAAGTTATAGTCCTTACTAGCTTTTGTTGTGCTAGGTTCATGTTCAAGGGCGGTGAGCCTGCATGGAAGAGAATTATATGGATTCTCCCGCCAGACAGGCAAGAACCCAAAAAAGTAGTCTGGATTAAGAGGAAGAGGAGGATACAGAGGAAATATAGTGGACGTATAGGAACTGACGTACATACGTGATAATTTCTACATATATTCGTATGGAACAGAGAACCCGCTGGCGGATCTCTGTCGTAGTACTGCAATGGCTAATAAAGAGGCTGTTGTTGGCGGTGGCTGGAGCTAGGATCAGGCCTGATGGTTTTGCTTTTATCGTTACTAGGGAGTACATATATGTATACAGGCGTTTGGCTACAAATGGGTGCATCTAGATTTTTGTCGGATTTCTTCATTCACAACTAACTGTTGATGAATGGATCAGAGGTAATCCTGTGTTCATATACAACGATATTACGTCTACAATTATTGTAACTTTGTCGATGTCTTTAGCGAGGAAATCCTAGCGTTAAAAGCTAAATAAAGACTATAAAATCCCAAAACTGCTCTTCTTGTTCTGTATCTGTTCGGGGTACAGGTGGATGAGCCATTCCGTAGTCCTTGACAAGCCTTCAGTAGGTTTTGTCTTTATCTTGGCATGATCCAGTGGGCGGTTTATGTGGGCGGACCGTCTATGATCCAAGCTCCTAATCATATTGCAAGGGTTGACTGAAGCTACTCTGAAGATGTTAAAGTTGCCTGGCATATTTGAGTGTAGGAAACGATGACATGATTTAATAGGCTTAGCTTGGCTTAGTCGCTAGTGGGTTGTTTATTTGTATGAATAAATAAGTGGCCGGAATTTTCTTGACTTGCTACTACTGCACGATGCGGACCTGGCTTGTCGATCTTTCCCGTAGTTTATGCGCACTGTAATCGGGCAACCTGAAGGCCAAGCTAAGCTACATATTATATGAATACTGAATATTGAAGATGGAGAAACAATCATTAGAAAATGAATTGGAAGGGAGGGGAGGAAACAATTGAGAGACATACGGATCACGTGCACGGCTCATAGGTTCTATCCCTTTGAAGATACGATGACGAAGAGAGAAGGCTGCACAGAATAGTCATAGGCGAGCCCGGCGTATGAAGGGCAATAGCATTCCTCGCTAAGGAGCAGAAGATGAAAGAAAGAACAAAAAGACAGCCAAATACCCAACCCATCAACCGGGAAATTACTGGCACTGCTAGAATCACACTCTAGTGTTGCAATGTTGCCGGGTAGGTGCTACAACAGTACAACAAGCGTCCTTGGTTTCTGCCCCTCTAAATCTTAATTGGCAACAAAAAATGCGCGAGAAAGGCTGTAAAATTGTGTATGAAGCCTCCAGCAGTACCTGTATTAACTGAAGGGACGTCGTCTGGCTTATGGTTGCACGGGTTCCTCCTACGGATTGGGTAGTTGCGCGCCTCGGAGACAAGACTGGCGAAAAAGAGCAGTTGCCCAGGCCGACACAACAAGACGGATAGAACCTAAAAGGGTGCTTGAACAGAATCGTCGCGCCTTCCAGATTTGTTTTTTTCTTGCACTCTTCAGCCTCTTCCTTGTTTGATTTTCCTGGCTGAAAGCAGAGGCTGCTAAAACACATTGTGCCGAACATTTTCTAAGCATTTTGCCGGTCCGCCAGGCTGTGATCGTCGTGGAAACATTGAGTAGCCGTGCGGAAGAATCACCAAAAAAAAGGTATGTTTCTTGTTTCTTTCATCGCTGTTCCTGAGTTTACGAATCGGGTCCTGCCAATCCGCCCCAGCTATACATATTTCTTTTTCTGTCTTGCTCTATCTTGCGCTTTTGCTGGGTTTGTTTTCTTGCTTGCTACAAATGACCTGCTATGAGTCGTCGTTTCACCGCTCCCACCAAGCACTGCCTGTACTTATTCATCCAAGCCCCTACGCAGCTTCGTCTATCGTTGTATCGCCGCCAAAAAGAGACCAAGGACAGGCTGCTTCTGTTTCGAGCATGCCTGTATAGAACCAAGGATGGCGTCGTAGTGGCTTGCCCAATGCTCCCCCATGACACAATCACCCGCTAGAGCATTATGCCCACTGCCCACTGCCCACTGCCACTAAACTACCGTACCTCAATCCCACTAACCAGCCTTCATTTGATCTAGCTGACGTGCTAGTAGCCAACAATTGAATTGAGGGATCGCCAATCCATTATTCTGTCTAGCCTGTAATCGTCCCCAGGTTGCTGATACAGACGTTAAGCAGCTGCTGAGCCTGTTGAGTCTATACGACACCCTGAAGAAAAGCACCGCTAGAACCTACCTTCACTTTAGCCTGGGCCCCGTGCTTTCTTTTCCTCCGCTGCATCTTGGGCGTTTTTGGCCACTGCAAACAATTCGTGCCGTTTCTTATAGAGCAGTTGGCTGACTCCTCTCTTTCGACGAAGCTTTCCCGACTTCTACCACCTAAACCTCCAACCCTCCAACCCTCCAACCTACGAAACCCCCCAACATTGCCGCTGGCTGCCCTTTAGCCTCGAGATCGAAATACCGGACGGCATCCCTCGATCTACAATTAACCACGCCGGCTTCGAGGCCACATAGCCGTTACGCAGGGCGGTTCGTCTTATGCATCATTCTCTCTTCTCTTCGTTGCAATCCACCAATTGCCCTTTTGATTTCTGTGCTGGCTTATTCAGCCTTTTCTTCTGAACCCCTCTACTACCCGACTTTCTCGCCATATCTGCTACCAGAGTCTAGTTTCTCTCCTTCTCTCTGCCCGTCAGCCGCGCGATACTTTGTCGTCATCTCGACCCGAACGCCCGTCTATCGATACCCCCTCCTTCTATCCGACCGGCCTCATCTTGGTCTCGTGAAGTGACCGTGTCTTGTTCTTCCTGCCTTTCTTTATCGCAGCCGGACCAGGCTTTTCTACATAGGCCAACCGCTTTTTACAAGACTAGCAATCACCACCATGGCCGCTACCGTTGTGGATGAGTACCTAGAGAGCTCGCTGGACCAGGACGAGATCTTCCCCTGCAAGCGGTGCGGAGAGGTTAGCCTAAAGCCATTTCACCACATTGTTATCTGTGTTCTGATGCTAACTCGTGCCCGTGTTCGTAGATTCTCGAGGAAGGAAAAGCTTTCGAACTTGGTATGCATTCTCCTGTTGTCTTGGAAGTTATGGTGCTGAATAATGCGGGGATTCTTCGACCCCCCCCTCCCCCTAAAGTCTGAAAGCTAACTTGGAATGTCTCTCTTACAGCGGGTTACCGGTGGCATTTGAATTGCTTTCGCTGCAATACTTGCGACACCCTTCTCGACTCCGATGCGAACCTACTCTTACTCGGCGATGGCTCTCTCATCTGCAACAACTGCACCTACAGCTGCAGCGCTTGCGGTAACAAAATCGAGGACTTGGCCATCCTGACCGGCGATCAGGCCTTTTGCGCAACCTGTTTCCGCTGCCGCAACTGCAAGCGCAAGATTGAAAACCTACGTTATGCCAGAACATCTACCGGTATCTTTTGTATGAGCTGTCATGAGTCGCTCATGGCCCGAAGAAAAAAGAAGGCCAAAGCCACCCAGGCTGCAAAAGCGCGAGAAAAAGAAAGTGCAAATGCGTCCATGGTCGTCGAAAAGTCGCTTCCTGCCCTGCCACCTACAATGGAGCACCGACACGATCATAGGCACGACCATGACGCCGACCCTACCACTGAACTGTCACCTCGGCCGCGTCAACACTATACCAATGTCAATGAGACACCCGACAGAAACACCGAGTCCCCCAATGGCCAGAAGAACGATATCCTCCTCCCCTCGACTACCTACCGAGGTAGCACCCGTGTGTCTACCATGGCCGACGGCACCGTCGATCTTGATAGCTTCTTCACTCCCATGGCCTTGGATGGCTCTGCTAATGCACCGCCTGTTGCTGTCGCCCCCCCGCCGCGTCCTGCGGCTACTACAACTCCTCACATCTTCTTCCAAGAGAAAGGTCGCTTGCCATCTGGGACATCTGAGTCGTCTTCGCTACAATCTCGGCTGACTGAAAACAACTCGCGGAACACAGGAGCTGCTCCTCCTCGCAAGCTATCTAGAGCCAGCCACAACCCATATGACGAGGCAAACTCGAGTCCGTCGCACTCTGCTACCGATGACTTCAAGCTTCAGGACGCACCGAAGAAAAAGCCTCCTTCTCCAGAACAGCATGCCGATGTTGGATTTGGTGGCCTGACTAAGAGCAGCAGCTCATCATCAAAAACGTCAAATTATACCTCCAATGCCAACGGTACTCCGCGCATCTCACAAGATGACAGTATGCGAACCGATCCTATTCCCAAGGCTATTCCCCGGAAAGAAGTCGGGTCGAGCTCGTCTACTGTCCGTCAACTTCCTAGTAAGTGATTTTTGTTAGTTCTCAATAGAGGACACTACGTCATATATTGGATTTATTGGCTACTCAAAGCTTTTGTCTGGAGTATTCCATTCCAAGCTTATATTCCTCTGTCTGTTATTATATTTCTCCCTGGCTGGCATTTTCTCCCTGAAACCCAAATCAACAAAGAGTTCACTAATAACAATACACGGAACACCCATATACCATCATCTCGCACTACCTATCTACCCCCCCTGAATACGCTAACATTCCTTGTAGACAAGCCAGCTCCTATCAGCCGTACTTCATCCGACACTGCTCCTCAACGGCCGGTATATGATGATACTACTTCGACCTCGACAAACACGAAGCTCACTAATACGTATACCCAGCCACGTCCGGCTCCGGCTCCCCCCGTCCACGCAGCTCCCCGCGAACTATCTTCATCGGCCCTCCCAGCCGGTGTCACAACATCAAACCCACAGCCGGCTCCTCCTGCTCCAGGTGGAGCTTCGCGCAGTGGTCAAACTCAGGGCAGTAACGGTATTACCACCTCGCCCAAGCTTCCTAGATGGAGCAGTGGCGCTGAATTTACCTTAGATGAAGATATGGCCCGCATCCTGGGCACCGAAGAGGGCCCTTCGTCGATCCTGCGTAGAGTCTCCAATGCGGTTCGCCATGGCCGCACCAATAGCACCGAATCCAGTACCGTCACAAGCTCCCGCCCGGGCCACACCCGTAGTATTAGCGAAACTACCCGCGGCGCCTCAGGCTCGCCTCATTGGCCCAAGACCCCTACGAAGGAATCGAACGGTCACAACCATAGCCTCTCCCGCGATATCCACAGCCCCATGTCCGTCGTTATTACGCCAAATGAAGACACTGCGCTGCTAAAACGTCAACTGCGGTCGTCTGAACTCCGCGTTGCCGAGCTCGAGCGCCAAGCCAACACTGAGAAGACCCTTCAAACTCTAACCCAAAAGCTAATGGAGAAGCGAAAGACTGTTTCCGAGCTTGACACACAGACCGAGCTGATGATTCGCCAAATCGAAGTCTTGGCTGGTTATGCCGAGCGGGCCAAACAATCCAACAAGCCTATCGACACCCGCGAACTAGAGGACTATGCCATCAAGGAGTTCGTCGATCGTCTCGACCAGGTCAAGCGCTCAATGGCAGACCAAATCAAGAAGCTTCATGCTGAAAGATCTATGCTGCTAGAGGAAAGAGAGCAAGCTGTATCAGACCGCGATCGTGCATTGATGGAGTTCGAGCAGTTGTCGTCGAAGAATGCCCAGCTAGCCGACATGAACAACGACTTGACACACCAAATCCAGGAGAGATTCAAGTCACAAATCAACTCTGATCCTAAATCACCAAACAGTCTTGGCATCTATGGTGTCCCCAAGTATCTGGGCGACGGGTCTAGCATCACCACTGGAACCACATTACTTGGTGGCGATCACGAAGAGCCTATCGTTGAGTCTGGACCTATGGTTGTCAACATTCGCAAGGGCCAGGTCAAGAAGTTCAACTGGAAGAAGGGATCCAAGACGCTTGCTCAGAACGTGGGCAAGGGTGTATCAAAGGCTGCTGCTGCCTTCCAGAACGACAAGGAGCGTGCGGCAGCTGGCAACATGATGGGCGACAGCATTGGACTACCGTACAACATGACGGTTGCACAGATTGATGCCCCACCAACTGTCATCAATCCCAATGGACGCAAAGACATCCACCTCGACCAGCAACGCCCTGGCTTTGGCTTTTTCAAGAAGAGCGGACAGCCTGGGGGTCCTGGGGGCTACCCGACAAACCTCCAGCTTGCAAAGTCCATGTCAGGCAACATGTCAACCCCTGCTATTGCTGAAGCCCCCAACGTTCTCTTCGGCTCAGATCTTACCGAGCGTGCTGACTTCGAGAAACGACAGATCCCCTGTGTTGTCACACGTTGTATTGAAGAAGTCGAGCTTCGTGGCATGGATGTCGAGGGTATCTACCGCAAGACTGGTGGTAACTCCCAGGTCAAAATGCTGCAAGACGGCTTTGACAAGGACGAGAATTACGACATCTCTGACCCCATCATCGATATTACGGCTGTAACCAGTGTTCTCAAGCAGTACTTCCGCAAGCTTCCCACTCCTCTTCTAACATTTGAAATCTACGATCGTGTTCTGGAGTCAAATGGTGAGTTTTACACAAGCTTTGGGTAGTACCTTGAGATAATAGTGACTAACTCTATCTTTTCTAATAGCTATATCCGATATGGCTGAACGCTGTTCTCACTTGAGCCGGACTTTCCACACCATGCCTCAGCGCCACCAGGACACACTAGAGTTCCTCATGTTCCACCTGAGCCGTGTTGCTAAGAGAGAACCCGAAAACTTGGTATGTCCCACAGTAGCCCATAATGTTGATTCCGTTGTCGAATCATCATACCGATGATATTAAACAATAACTAACACGATATGCAGATGTCACCCAAGAACTTGGCTGTCGTCTTTGCACCAACCATCATGCGCGATACCAGCATTGAGCGTGAGATGACGGATATGCACGCCAAAAACATTGCTGTACAGTTCGTTGTCGAAAACAGCGAGACAATTTTCAGCGAGTAGGCCTCGCGATTCAGTCTCTTTTTTGGATCGCACCTGCAGCAGAAATACATGGCAAGACATCATGGCCATCGCATTGACAACGATATGACAGGGCAGCAGAACACCCGGATGCACAAGCTCAAGGCCCATATTGCAAACCGCGGCAGCTTCCATCCGTACATGGCATCGGTCAAGGCCAATAGCCAAGTGCGGTCTGAAAGCGAAGGCTCAGTCAGACATGGCCGTCGGAGCCGCGGTGTGATTGAGCCTTCGATGGGTGCAACACTAGCAGTACCGACAGTGGCAAGAGGATCAACACTCTCGCTCCTTGAGGTTGATAATAGGTATTTGGACCGACGATCAGCGATTGGTGAAGAGATGAACGGCCGTTCTATATCCCGCTCATCGTCGGTAGTCAGTCGCGGCGCGCGATCTTTGCGAAGTCAAGGTACCCAGCTACTTGGAACTTTGCGTGGGCGATTACTGAAAAAAGATCAATGAAGACCTGCTGAATGTGTTATCTACCTACGCATGACCTAATATTTCATCATCATTGGTCTATCTCTCTAGCCATATCGCTGTATCTCTCAGTCTTGCTCTTGTGGCCTAAGATAAATGAAATGATTTCTTAGTTTCTGGCGTGCCTATCTTGCATGGCCGGCTTTGGATAATTTCTTTTCTTTTTATGTTCTCTCATATTTATTTTTCTTGTTATTTCTCTTTCTTCTTTCTTTCCTTTTATCTAGTGTTCTCGTGGATATCCCCCCCTTTTTCGTTTCTTTTTTTGGTATTGTGTTCTTTTTGGGGGCTTCTGTTTTCTTTCTTTCTTTTTCCTTCGGTTAGGCATTATTCGATTTAATACGGAAAAGCCAGCCATACCAAAACTAGCTATATTCTTTTCTTTTCACTTTCTATTGTCGATAATGGCAGATTCTAGAAGGAGTATGATTTTTTTTTCTGCCATGGCGCTGGAAGTTATTGTTGTATATCTGGTATATTATTGATGTGTTACGTTTCTTTTATTTTCTGTCCATCTCACACGCCTTTTTTCTCTGTCTTGTTTCCCTTCTTACTTTATTTTACTGTATCTCCTTATAGCCGTTAATCTCGCGGTTACAGGCGTTTTATATCTAGTGATGAAAACTTATGCTGTTCCTTTTTTTCTTATCTATTGCTGACGTCTTGATATAATCAGATACATATAAGTTTCTTTAACCATGTTAAGTAAGTCGTGCGTTTACGTTTATGCTGATTTTTAGTCTTAGATATGGTGTATGTATCCCAATGACCAAATTTATATGTCTTATGATTTGTACAGGTTTAGGAGCTGAGTACACTGGGAAGAGCGTGCCATTTTGGATAAACGATCGACAACAACGAGAACAGCATCATGGCCGGAGGAGACAAGTGATGAAGTCCATGGAAATGGAGCTCCATTCTTGCTGGGAACTGAAAGGGCTTAGTCTAGATGTACCTCTTCATCATGAAAGTTATTGCTGGGAAAAAGAACTCCGTCATCACACTGTCATGAACTGGCAATCTCGTGCTCAGACCAAGGACTATGCTGAAACTCTCTCGATGTTTCACAAGGTTCCACAAAGAAGGTTGTTTGCCTGTTCCACTCATTGAGTGATGTTTTCCTCTAAATACGCGACTGATCTGTACTCCAGCGAAGCATGAATACTGGCCTTTCCCTCGTGTTTTTCAGTTCTGTCTCTTCCTTCCCTATCATTTCTTGCGGTCTCTCTGGCTAATGACATCCAGAACAAGAAGTTCCCATTTTGACATTAGATATGTCGGGCCAAATGGGGGCTTGGAATCGGGGATGAGATCGATGGCATGGTCGATATAACGGTCGGGTTGTACTGGTTGGAACATCTAGTTCTGACTGAAAGTAGTTTTAAACAAGTGAGGGAAGCAGCACCAGGGTTTGAGGAACAACCCTAAAAAAAGGACAAGGATTATAATTGTGCATTAGTGCGATTCACAACAATATGGTGGGTGCAATGGTACAATTTAGTGCCGTGAACATTGTTCCTTGGAATCTTAAAGCGACATAATAACCCTAACTAAAGATGGAAGTTATGCAATCAAATGCTGCTGTGTTTATACGGCCTGTTGATGTGATAAACTTCATTGGGCCACTTGCTCCCCAAGGTAATAGGCGAAGTGTCACTATGTGACGATAGGTAGCAGTAGAAAAAACCCCCCGAAATAGAAACGAGAAGTCATTCGGGCAGCATTGCCGAAGGCTGATCAGTGGCCGTATCTTTGATCATGGGCAGATTCCAAGCAGTTCAAGTATGTGCCATTATTGGGCTGCTTCAGTCCTAATATTAGATTGACGTATGGGAGGGTGTGCTTGTTGGACAGAATTGAACGAGGGAAAAATCGAGCAATAATAAAGAACACACCAAGATGTATACATAAGTGAACGGTAGATGAACAGTCGAAGCGAGGCTTTATACAGCACCGTTTATTTTTATGCATAGCCGCTCCAGCCGCCAGAAGTCTTGCTAATGCATAAACAGACAGATGGGTTATAGATGCTGATACTCGGCTGCTATGTATTCAATACAGCAATTCCTGATTACAGCTGGTTGTATATGGCAAGTTGGCTGGCTTGGATAGGATATCTGCCCCAAGCCAATGGCAGGTCTGTATAATATGGACCTGATAGGCGCTCTATGTCTCCTTGGGCTCCCTTATTTCAAGGACGCGAAGAGGAACTGATATGACGGCGATGAGGATTACTGCCATGTTTGATCTATGGCGATGACGTTCTAATGGTTGCATGAAACAGTTGTTCGTTAGTTTTCGATGAGAGCTGGAAATGATACGTAGTTTGGCATTAATCGAGGTCTAAGTGAGTTTGGGCATAAATATCACATCATATATTGGCGGCTGCAGCACTTGTCAACGATTATCAGTGATCAATCACAAAGAGGAGTTCTGGTCGAGCAAAACGAGACAATGGGAGATGCGAGTAAGAAAAAGCAGCAAACGTAAACCAGTAAAAACAGAATATAGAGCGCTGCATGTTAGTAAGCCGGACGAGCCGTGGGGTCGGATTTTTTGGTGTTCGGATTTGGAGATGGATACACCGGAATAAGCGTATTAAGCTCCGGGTTTGACAATGTCCAAGTTATCATATTGCCTTGTCTTGTTATTTTATTTGTTTTTTCGTCCGCCTCTCTTTAGATCCACGCCGTCCCTGATTCGGTTGCTTCCTTGTAAATGGTAATCAGCGTCATAGAAAAGCTGGCTAGCCTTACCTATCTGCAGAGACCTGGAGAGCGGGATTCCAATCAAAGGCCGGCAACTGCTAGCATTTGTAGATTGCGTCACCAAAGTTGTCGTCCTACAGACATTTGTCGTTTTTTCGGTTAACACGCCTAGTGCCAGAAGTAGCTCTTTTCTCTTCAAAATTGTACATTGCTCGTTCTAGTTGCTCGGACAGATGGCAGGGCTGTAGCGTCTGTAAAAATATCATCTCTTGTATCACAGTGACAGACTGCAACTTGACAATAAACATAGTTGACGGCATTCTCTGATATGTACAAGATACAACAAGACAACGAGCTGTACTAGTAGCAATGGGGCACAGCCCACCAACATAGCTGCGTGCATATGGCTGCTGTCCGAGATCAATTCTATCAACTAGGAGAATACACAGAAAAAACGTGTACTACTGCACACTTACAGGATAGAGTTACATTGGGATGATAGCTATGCAGTAGGTATACCCGATTTACGGCATCATATCAGCTCTTGGGACTATGCCAATAAGACATGAGAGATAGGCCTAGCTTTCCATTTTGGGGGCTCTTTCCCTCGTTTATATCAGCTCTCCACCATGATGGAAATCCGAATCCTCTCTCATCAAGCTTTATCTGTTTACCAATCGATTATCGTGTTATCAGTACACCTCGTCCTCATCATAGCAGAGATGGCCAGAGCTGTCCTCTCCGTCTTTCTTTTGCTCTATACTCCTCATCCACCCAGCTACCATGTATCGCCACAGAAGATGCCCAATCTGTCCTTCGGTCAAGTGCCGTGACAGCATTCGTTGAATTCGCTGGATTGCATTATAGAACATCGCGGTGTCTGCCACAGTCACACCATGCATTCCTACGTGCTCACGATAAAATGATATCGCGTATGGCATCTCGCTCGTGTACATATGCTGTTAGCTGATACATACAAGTGCTCACTTTACGACATTCATCGCGGGGTAGGTCATATAATAGCCCAATATCTCAACATACATCACAAGCCAATCCTTAGAAGATATCGCAAAGGTCTTCGCCAGCCTCTCGACAAATCGAGGAGGGGCGTGTACATCTAAGCTGTCACTTGCCCTTGGGCAGAGCTAATCAACAGCGCTGTTAGAAGTCAGTATGACCATATCGTAGCATTGTTCCATATATACTACTGCGACATCGACGAGCATCTTGATGCATACGATACATGTAAAAAGTCGTGTATGTTGACCACACCTCTCCACGATGACGTTGAGCTCTTCCCAGTATAAGATCCTTTACATACCTTCGCTTCGTATATTGTATACTGTACGTATACAAGCAGTACACATAGCTCTTTTCGAGAGCAAAATGACTTTGATAAATCTATAAGTACTCAGGCTGCCTGCCCCCTTTGAAGTAATGTTAATCCGATAGACCGATCTCTTCATACTCTTCCATCACCTCTCGAGCTCCCTTTGTTTTACTTACCTGCTCTTTTACCTGATCTCTTAAAGTCCATTTCTTCATTCTGACCAAACTGCCTATTTTTTTTACAAAGTCAATTCACCACAATGTCATCGTCAATACTTCCAGGCCTCAAAAATGGCTCACAAACACTACCAATTCCTTTGGAACCACATTCGAACCCGTCTAGAGTCCTATTTCCTGACAAGGATACATCGTAAGTTACTTACATGACTATGTTAAAATACACGCTTTTGTCGTGTAAGACTCTAAACTGTAGGATGAAATAACTAACGTATTCAAGTTCGAGATACGATGTCATGCCCCCTAGCACCGTCGTGTCTAATCACGGCGTACAAAATATAGCCACTAGCCCAACTATCGAGGGTGAAAAGTATACGCCACTGCTACAAAAGTAGCTCGATTTTGATGCCGAAAATGTCTTCTTAGGTACTCTAAAAGCTGTTGTTCATTTTGTTATAACTGTATATTGGTGGTTTTGTTCTAGTGTAGCAAATATTGAACAAAGTATAAAGCGTTTTGTATCAAAAGCGTCCCCAGAAGTCTCTTTTGTAATATTGTTAGTGTGTAGTAACTCCAATCACAGAAAGAAGATGACTTGCTTAGGCTTGTAGGGTGTCAAAGACAGAGAGAATGGAATAAATACAAATACAACTAGTATCAGGTCTCTACATACCAGGACAAACTGTAAATATCTAAACGAGAGGGGCCTGCTTTTTATCGTGCATGTTAGTGAGGATCTTCCCCATATATTTCGTCTATAATAGCCGATTATAGTAGTATTCCTAGTAACAGTCGGCGAAATCAAGAAGCAGAACCCCATCATATGAACTGCTTGGTTGGGCATAAATGAAGCAAATGAACTTCAAAGGAACATGGGAACATGTTTAGATATTCTGATTCTCACTGTATTTATCCTATCACTCTAGATCATAATGGTTATGCACCATCTCTGGGTTCCATGATATGTAGTTCTAGACCATGATATATCTGTACAATATGTAATATAACAGTAGGAAGGACGAATGACTAGAATAGTCTACAGTCATTGTAACTGCACATTTTTTCTTCTTTTTATCCGACTTTATGCTCATATATATGTGTAGATGCAAATCAGGTTCGAAGGAACTGAGACAAAAATATAGATAGCATGCTGTAACTATATATAGTACGACCAAGAAAGATCAACATGAAAAGATTAACTAGTAAATGGAACCAAAGGTCTAAAAGAAACTCGCTCCTATCTTCCATGACGTTTAATATCGACGTTCTACGTGGGTAAGAAGAGTTGAACTTGACAAAAAGCAAGTTTCTCGACAACGACAGGATTCGAACCTATGCGACCGAAGTCATATGATAGCTGAGATGGTCAGTAAAGATCATTCGAGTCATACCCTTTAACCACTCAGGCACGTTGCCTCGTTGTTGTTCTGTTGTTGTTGTTCTATTTATCCTCTGGGCTCGTAGTGGAGGTATCACTCCAACCTTCCCTCCTACAACCCTCGGGGGGGTACCTTTGAGTTCGAGTACCTCCCCCTCCGTCCAAAGACGAATTTTTCCCCTTCGTCGTGGGTTTTAAGAGCGACCAGCACATATCCCCAATGCTGCTGTCCATTCTCGTTTTCTTTTTCGACACTTGTCGTCTTCGAAGCACCGTTTTGTGAGGCCTTGAGCCCGATTTCCCCTCTCGAGGGACGTTCTCACCAGCGACCGACCCCGCACCTTTTCGATCGTTGGTCTCCCGAGTCTATCCACTCACCTCAGGGAGCCATACTCACACACGGCGGGCAGCCTTTTGAAGGTTCCGGATGCCCGACCCCGCGGCGCGGGAATCTTGTCGCTGTTGCTTCATCCATAGCACCCGACTCGATTACGCCAAATTTTTCATTCTTACGGCCACGATCACCAGCCTCTTGGAGGCTCACTGAATAGTGGGGATGGTAGCTCCACTTAGGAGTTGGTTTTGTGGATCTGTCTTTTGGGGAATAGTTTTGTGGATGCACTGGTTTTTTTTTTTTTTTTTTTTTTGTATTTGTTTTTGCTGCTCATAGTGGAGGTATGGACCACTAGTTCTTCGGGGCTAGGGGACGGTCTCGTCCCGCACATACAAAGCTATTGAGCTTGTCGAGCGGAGGACGTTAAATAGGAAGGGATACCCATCCCCCCCAAGCTCATGGGCAAAGCCATGATGTCTTCGTCGAATGGGCCGGGCTCGGCCACGCCTCTGATCCACCGCATTGCATTGAGAAGGAGTTTGTCGAGTGTAGACCAGATATCCTCCAGGCCATCGGGTCGTAGGGTTCTCACCAGGTGTCGGAGCGTTTGTTGTGTGCAAAGACGGAGGACCAGTTGGGCCTCTTGCAGAGACAACTGTTCCAGCCTGAGATGTGTGCCTGCTTGACGAACTATGCGGTCGTAGAGAAAGCGTCGTCGGGCGGCAGTGGGGCCGAGGAAGGAGCCAAGTACCTCTATGCCGGTCGACTCACGACAGTTCTGGATACGGAGGACCTTAGACTTGGACTGGTTGAGGGAGACCCCGATTTCCATATCTGCAAGCAAAGTGGCCGCTGTATCCGGTACGTCCGTGCGTCGCCCAACCACGACAACGTCGTCGAGGTAAGCCATGACTTCCTCCCCTGGTCCCAGTGTCTCCTTCAGCTTCTCTACGAACTTTCTCATCCCCAAGCTGAAGAACAGCGGACCGAACACATCTCCCTGCCGAACTCCTTCAGCGGATACAAACCTGTTACCGTCGTTTGTAATGAGGATGGTCGGGTCTTCGTATGCCCATGCCGCTGCCCCCAGGAGATCCTTCCTGTACTCTCGCACGGAGTCTGCCATCCTCCTCCTGCTCATGTTGTTGAACGCATTAGAGAAGTCTAGTTGAGTGATATACTCGTGTCCCTCCGTGTTATCGTCCTCGACGGCCTTTCTGACCAGTGCCACGATTGGCTCCGTAGATGTCCCAACTCCGTGTTGGCATG
Source organism: Davidsoniella eucalypti (assembly GCA_004009845.1). Classification (NCBI taxonomy): domain Eukaryota; kingdom Fungi; phylum Ascomycota; class Sordariomycetes; order Microascales; family Ceratocystidaceae; genus Davidsoniella; species Davidsoniella eucalypti. The sequence continues at coordinate 221,741 of RMBW01000031.1, read as the reverse complement.
GGTTGGTACCATGCGAACCTGTGGCGAGCAAGATGGCTTTGCCAATGATTCGCATGAATGCTTCCCCGACGGCTATCGGTCGTACGCCTGGTTTCTTGTCCAAGGCCACAAGTCGAGATGCCAGAAGGAGCGCCCTGCCGGGAGAAGAGCCTGCCATGATGTCGTTTGCCTGCTTCACCAGGAAGGCGACAAAGTCTTCCTCGTCTGCTGCTCGGATGATCAGTCGGTTCGACCATCCGGAGGGGCCAGGTGCAGCTTCCGGGTCCTGGGCTTTGATGGCTTCCAGAACATGTTCAGGGCCCACTGACTTTGGTTTAGACTTAGCCCGTTCTTTGCCAAAAGGCCGATCGGTCCCTTTCGGGTGCAGGACTGCCAGCTGTTCCATTGTTTCTTGTGAGGCGACCACAGGAGTTGAGTCTTTGGACAGCGTTGCTGCTGCCCGGCTGGCTCTTCCTTTGGCTAGCATCTTCTTTGCCAGGTTGACCTTTTCCAAATTCAACTCTGCGGGGTCCGTGGTAGGCGGTCTTGGATTGTGGTTACGGGCGGCGGGCTTTGGGCAGATGAATTGGGGGTATACCTTGATGATGTCGGTCATTCGTAGTCCTTTCTTGGCTTTCCTCGCCGCATGGCCGCACCCGAGCATAGCCTTTGGCCCCAACAGGATCTGGGCCAGAGTGGCCTCCGTGGGGAAGTTGATATACCGTCGGCACAACTCAGCAATCTTCAGGCAGAACTGTCGGAGGTTGCGTGCGTGGATCTTGAGGTCCGGGACCGTGACATGCCTGTAGGATAGAACCCAATCCAACCAGGGGTTGTTTTCCAGCAATTCCTCAGCTTCGGCCTGGTGACGGGTGTAGTTAGGGGTGTCTAGGGTTGGTGTTATGAGAGGCGGAGGTCGTGTGAAGGTTGGGACGGGGACGGGGACGGTTTGGCGAAGGTGGTCATCTGGATTGTCGTTGCGGATGGCGGTGATCGCCTTGTTGATGTCGGCATTCAGGTCCGCATCAGCGTTGACTCCATCTTCAACGGCGCGATCAGCATTTTCTCCGTCTTGGGCGATTGAGGGTGTGGCATCCGTGTGTGTGGTTGTGTGTGGCGGGGCGGGCGAGGCTGACGCGATCGGCTGGCTGTCAGGACATGACAGTGTCGTTGGAGCTTCAGCCTTCTCGCGTGTCATTCGAATCTCGATTTTCTTGTCGGGTGGGGGGACAGGATTGAATCCCGTGCCAGGGTGGTCACGTCGAGGTAGCCAATGGTCTTTCACAAGTGCAAACTTGTAAGGCTCGCATTCTCTGTGGTGATTTTGGCGTTGCCTGGGGCTGCTGGTCATCTTACCACAGACGACGCAGACATCCACACCAGTTTCGCTTCTCTCCTCCAGTGAGAGTGGCATGTGACCTTTCATGTGTTTGACGATGCCGTTTGGCGCGCTCATTTTGACTGTCACGGATCGGTCGCGGCATCGTGGGCAATCAACATGTCCCCAGTTCGTCGAATTCTCGGCCTTGTCTCCCGCCAGCGCCATTTCGCCGACGTGTGGGCCGCGCGAACGCGAAAAAATTGTCGTGTGGTCTATTCGTCGATGCAAGGACTGTGATGATGCCAATTTTTGATGAAAAATATCAGTTGTTTTATTTATTTTGGGGATTAACGTCTTTTAACGTCCTCCGCTTACGTCTTTCCCGTCGCAACAGCCCAGGCCTACGCCGACTTGGAGTGTGTCCGGAACCCGGAAGCGACCCGCCCGGAGGGACTGCGGCGGCAGAAGGAAGTCATGAGGGAGCTCAACGGCATGAGGTACGATGGACTTTGGGACCGCCTGTCACCAGCAGAAAGGAAGGACTTGGGTGACAACAAGACGTTCATTGGACGCCAATGGATGGGAATACAGCCAACCAGCAGACGCCAAATCATTGCTGATTCCCTCCTTATGGGCATGACCAGTGAACGTTTCCTACTCCCAGACCCTATGACGGACAAGCCGTGCCCGGAGTGCCACCAAACTGTCAAGTGGGCCCATCACCAAAAGTGCCAACGGACCACGACCCGTGCCCGGTCAACTCACCGCCTCCATGACATGGTCCGAAACTGCTTCCACCAGGCTCTCCGCCAGTCAGGAATCCTGTGCGACCTGGAACCCCACTTCAGGCACAACGATGAGGAAGACTCCGGCCGACGAGCCGATTGGGGATTCGAGGAGGTTGGATTGCGCAAGCTCTACGACCTGACAATTGTCACGCTTCACGGGGAACACTACTCAAGGGAAGCATCTATCATTCTGAACAAGAGTTACAACGCTAAGATTGGTAAATGCCCCCCCCTGGAAGCTGGCGAGCAGTTCTACCCCATAGTGTTCTCCCAGGGCGGATCGATGGACCCGAGGTCTGAAACTACGTTCAAGATACTACAACAACGTATGTCAAAGACCACTTCAGCCTGGCTCGCCCGAACTGTGGGCATCCTGATGGCTGAAACCCGAGTTGAGGCCCATTGGGTGACCCGAGGAGTGGCTCGAGAAGGCCGCATGGGTGACGGCGCAACACTCCCAGTCTGTCCCTTGGACTTGGGGAATCAAGACGAGGACGATTTCGCGGATTGTGAGGAGGGCTTCCTGGCCTGAATGATGTTTTGATTGGGTGCTGCTTTCTTTTGATGATTCTGCAGCTGTGACAAGGTTTTTTTTTTTCTTTTTCGCTCTTCTTATTTCCTCTAGTTATATTGCTTTTACTGCTTCTTTTTACTATTTCCTCTACTATTACCTTTCTTTGCTTTGCACTCATCGCTACATTTCAAACTAGTTTTTACACTTTAAAATTGCCAAAACAACTTTAATATACAGGCACAACGTTAAATATCTGTCCGGTAGCCAATCCGGCGTCGTATGATCTTAGTGATTTAGGTAGACGTTAAATATAATCAAATCAAATCAAATATCGCGAGGTCGGCGTCGGGAGATCGGGAGGGGTCAAGCAGAATTGAGCTAAACTTTCTTCACATGCTTCATAGCCTTATCTGGGGTGGTAAACCGATGCTGGTTACAGCAGCAGCATCATTCAGGCGGCCACTGACACTTGGATCGAAAGTGCGGGTTACACTTTGTCCAAGGTGTACAACTGCATGTTCTACTACCACTACCTTACTAACATCCTGTAAGAAGCATATCGAGTAGCTCTACATGAAGTGACTTTACTAGGCCAACCTTTAGGCAAGCAAGACAACATTACAACTGGCTCTAGATTAGGGAAAAAGCCTAACTAGGGACTGGATTTTTCCACCACACGACGCATTTAATCATGGCATATAGCCCCCTTGGCTACTTCATAGTCTTGCATTTTGGCCTCTATTTCCTCTAGTCTTTCTATAGTTTCTCCAGAGTCCCATATTTGGCATTTTTCCTTTCAATAGTTCCTTCTTTTAGCATCTAAATTCACTTATTCCAAGTTACTACTTGTTTTCATCACAGTTCTTATTCTGGTCCAAGTTTTATTTTTATTTTTATTATAAATTTCAAGTCTTGTTTATAGTTTGGTACAGCCTTTACATTTACCTAATTGGTTACATGTTTATTAACCTTTGTTTTGTTTGTAGTGAAAGAAAAATAACCTGCTAATCTTGATTTTTGTTTTAAGGTAGTACTCTCAAGTATTAAGCTTCTGAGCACCATTGGCATTAATGTCCAATGTAGGGATCAAAGATATAAGTCAGTACAACTTTATAAGAAAAGACAAATCTGTAGGATAAGAAGAAAGCAGGAAATAGAGTCCAGCTTTGGAAAGTTAGGCATGTTTCTAGAATGATGTCTATTCCGTACTGAAAACAAAACATTGTCAAAATATTCTAAGCATTTTACTATAGGTTGTAAAATTTTCAATAATTGATGTTATGGAGCTATAGAGCTATGAAGATTGTTTTCACTAACTATAGTTAGTTGTACTTGTCGGTATACTACAATGCGGTATTGCCACCGTATGTGGGTCACGGTCACATGACCACGTACGGGCGGGGTATTAGGTATTTAGGCAACGGTGCAGGCACCGTTTCCTCACTAGATCACAGTTAGAACACAATCATAATCATCATCATCACTACACGTTAAGAATCAGCATATGCTATTAGTAACCTAAGTGATAACCCTTGTATACCCACAGTACTGTTTATTTCTGGTTCAATTTTTTTCTTCACGCAGTGCTCCATATTTCATAGCTCGGTTGACGAATATTTTGCTTTGACATATGGCTAGGATTCATTGGGGCTAGGAGACAGTATGGTCCCGCATAGGCGTTAAATATAGTCAAATCAAATCACAGACTACGATCCATCCCCACAGCCTCTTGGCAATTTCTTACATAACATCTACAAGATTAAGGCGATGCCGATTTTTAATGTCACACCATCAAGTTTATGATATATTCCCGCAGTGTGGAATCACCAAGACTCTATCTAGCCCCTTGATTCTATGGCACTCAATATCACAACAAATGAAGAATGGCAAATAGATGAGAACGTGTGCAAATATTCCGTATCAAGATCTCATCCCGGTACGTAGTTTGGCCCATGTGAGGTTGAGAATAGTATACCAATCTACTTTCTTCACAGTTCTGCATCTTACAAAAATAACCATGTGTTAAAATTTATTTCCCCTCAAGTTTTGTTTTGGGTTTTGTGTACATATCTACATCTTTTAGTCCAGCTAGAGAGAATAGCTATGCTAAGCCCTTACTATTGTAAATTCTTGGTATTTACTAGTTATTTAGTGCTCCTTCTTTTTCCCAGTTTGGGTTGTCAAATAAGGTTGGTCTTGTCTAGAACCACATTCTATTCTTGTATTGTCTAAGCGATCCTTTTTTGATCTGTGTCATTCCAGGGTATCACAGTCACTATACCAGGTAGTAAAATCAACACAAGATCTATCCAATGACCAATTTGCATATATTTTAACTGTTGCTTTTTATGAATGCCACTGAGTACTGCCAACCTACCAGACCCTAAACTATGTATAATTTCTGGGTCAAGCCTGGTGAACTCCGGTTATCAGATTTTCATGGGTTGGCCATTCCAAGTGCTTGGCATGATCGGCATGATCAGCATGGGCCATAGTTATCACTCTTTTGTTATAACTTGTTCAACCTTGAATGTAGTTACTTGGCTTGCATGGTTATAAAGCGGCCAAGATTTTCTAATATAGACCAGATCGTTCATTCCGGACTTGATGTACCTAGTCTTTGCCTACATTTAGATACAATTATCCTTGTTGAATGGCCTGTAATGTGCCTGTGCGTTTATTTATGTGGGAATATTGTGATATCGAGGTTTTTATATTGTTGCATGAGCATATAGACGTATTGAAAGGGTTCTAGAGAAGAAGAGGAGATGATATACAAAAAGAAGACTCAGCAGCCTAAGAAACAAGATATAAGTATCACGACATGTCCATTCGTTTACTCACTGTTTCGGATCTTATTCTCACCACCTTCACCATCACCCTCACCTCTCTCTTTCTCCACTCTTACTATCCTTGATACAGCTCTGCCAACTCTATAGTATCATCCCTTCATTACCTTAACTTCTCGCTCTATCACCATGAGATCCTTCAGTGTCCTCGTTCTCTGTGCTCTGGCCTCCAGCGCTGCTGTTCCGACCGTGCCCGAGAACCCGAGCCTTGAAAATCTTTCTGTAGATGTTCAGGAGCACGCCAATGAAGTTCCTCTGGAAGACACTACCTTCAACATCAAGACAAACGAGGTGTCTGAAGATGGTCAAGAGGAGGAGATAACTTCCATTGTCCCGGACCACCGGATTAACGTTGAAGCTAACTATGATGCGATAAAAGCCGTTGCCCCTGTGCCGCTTGTTCGTGGAAAGTCATACTACTTTTTGCATTGCACCGAGCCCGTCAAAGGTTTCAAGCCCCGGAATGATGTGATTGCTAGCATTGCTAAGGGGAGCGGTTGCGTCAACCACTCTCTACTTGTTGGCACGGTTGGTTTCTACACCGATATCTTCACTGGTACCAACTACGAAGTCTTCCAGAGGACGAATGATGAAAGCTGGTACTTGTTTGATATGAAATTTAATTCTAAATCCAGACATGTGTAAGTATTCTGATTATATGCCCTTATAGTTTCGAGTTTGTATGACAGTATGTACTAACTTTACCTTTACAGTCTACATTGGGGTGGTGAAACCACTTCCTCTAAGATTGATCCTCAGACTATTGAGTGGCTCTCTAACAAATGGACTGCCGAAGCGGGAGACACCCTTTCCTCCGAGTACAACACCCTGGCCTACTACAAATACATGGCTAAAAACCTTTAAACCATACATGACATATGCTTGTTCTAGACCAGCAAATCAAGTTTTCATGGCTAGAAATGTCAAGCTGTAGCACTGTGGAGTTAGAAAGGGTGCTATACAGGCATTTCTAGATTAGCATTTACCATATCATATAGCCTCTGTGCTCTTCATAATTTTGCATTTTTATCTCATAGCCTAGTCTTCCAGTCAAGTTTGGCCTTACCCAAGGTTTTGACTTGCGTCCTACTTAGCTCAAATCCTATTTTGTCGTCGTTTTTTGTTTTTAATATTACATATATGTTCTTATTTACAATCACCTGACCCCGATGACCTGTCGTTTTATTTATATCATTATCATACTAGGCTTGTAAGTTGGTAAAGATATATCCCGTAGACAAGTAAGTATTTTCATATAGTACAAGATTTGGCACCCTGTTTGCCAATCTTATATACCATGTTTGTCAACCATGACGGTAGTTTGCCATTACCAACTAACCCTAGCGCATCGTTCTTTGTTTTGCTGGTCAATAAATACATTATTCTTGAAGTAAAAATACACATCACTCATTAATACCTGGTCAGGGCGTTTCAGGGCCCGAAATCCAGTCGTATTATATATAGATGGCCGATTTTGCTTGGATCGCACAATGTTCACAAAATTTATCGCTATATTTAGAATCTGTATATTAATCGGGCCAATAAAGACGCCATTCCGCGCATTTCCACCTTTGCTTCTTCGTTCTACCTACGCATCACTTGCTTCATTCTCGGACTCAAATTTGATTGATCAAGTGACTGACTTATCTCGTCCGCGCTATTATTGATTGCCGTCTTCTCTATTTTCGAAAGAAGTGACTGAAGCAAGTCCAGATAGTCTAGTAGCCTAATCGAATCTATCATCCTGTATTTTTATCTGCTGTCATGTACCGTTCTAAAACCATAACTAATCTTTCTCTTAACTTAGCGCTGAAGTGCTGATTGATCTACAATGGCTTATCTGTATACCATTTCGTTTTGTACTTGAGGGCTAATTTTGGCTTTTCATTGTTGACCAAAATCAAACACGTTTTGTACTCAAGTGTACTTAATATTTACCTACAATACCAATACCATTCTACTGCATACTGTATGGATCTCTGTCTTTGTACCGGTACTTGCATTTGTAATTCTATGTTAAATAAAAGTAAGCGACTCAGCATGAGGGAAAGATGGGAGAGAAAACCCAGGAAACAGGACAGAGGGGAAGACGTATTTATTTTTGTATGAAGTACTGAAAAGGTAGGTATCGCGGGATATACAGCAGAACAGAATGGAACAGAACAGGGTGAACAAAACATAATGAATCAAACAAAATGAGCAACACATGCTTATGGACCTTTGTGAAACCTTATGAAGGGTCCTGGCATAATCCCTAGCCTTGACACAATATTATTATTTCATGACATCAACTCACAACCTCCAACACAAATAAAGAATCATAAACCTGTGTATTGGTAAATATAAAGTAGGAAGCTATTTAGTAGTCAACTCCAAGCCAAACCCGAGATGCAAAATCCTGTAAGTCTGGGATATCGAGGACTATGTCAGTCTCACTAGGACCAGCATCTCTCAAGAAGAGTAGCTTGAACTTCAACAACAATGCGCCGCTAGTTACATTGTATGATGTAGGATCACTATCCGCACCTCTAGTGATAGAGATGGTTTGCTGGAGTGCTGGCTCCAGGTAGCTTGAAGCTCTGGTTGCAGTAGCACCAGGCCGGGGTTGGCTCACTTCCTCTTCCCACCTTTCTATGAGAATGGTCTGAGACTGGCGGTCAAACTTTGAAAGAAGAACAATTTTGATCTGGTGACTTGACTTGTCAAACCACCACCTCATCTTTCTTCTGAGCTGGCTCAGCGACTGGGAATAGCCAGCTTCAATCATGAGAGTAGGCCATCTTTGGCCTAGTAGCATTGGACCACCACTTGAATCCCCCTCTCCGCTATCACCACCAGTACCATCTTCTATAGGAAATGTCGCACCAGCCAGTTCCCTCCAGCTATTGTACAAGCCTACAGATTCCATTTTGATGGTGATTCGAGTGTAGAGACTAGCATGGCATGCCTCATGTACAAGAGTTGGAATTGATATGAATAGTGTCTTGGGCTCTGCACGGTAATGGAACCGCCAATGCCTGCCACGAGCATCTCTGGCCTTCTCAATTGCAGAAAACTGATGTGGCAAGACATCTAATAGTAAGAAGGATTAGTACAAGTTTACATATATATGTAAATGAACCATCTCACCTGTAACAATGAGACAATCACCTGTAATTCTGTCAAGTTCATCCAATAACTTCCTGGTGGATTGGAATTTGACGGACGGGTCTGTGATGATCTTCGGGATGGACAAATTTGAAGTTTTCAGCGATATGGACATAGACGTAGCAGAAGTTGATGGTTTTGGTAATTCGTGTGACATATCAGGTGCCATGGTGAGCGGTGGTGATGAAATTCGTAGTGTTTGGTAGTGTTTGTAGAAGTGTAAGAAAGTTAAAAGGTGCTAGCAATGTTTACTTTGTGGCCGTAAGAGATATATTTATTACGTCATCATTACAGACAATCTCACGTGATTGCTATGAAGAGTTCATCGTCAACAAATAAACAAACTAATAAATAAACAAGAACGGACTTCGAGATAGACGCATCCATATTTGCTTGTACTGTAGCCTTTGCAATTCGTGATGGCATATTGTTAACGGTAGTTTCTGAATTCGTCGTGTTTTGATAGTGTAATCAGGACTTCTCCTTGAGCATCCGAGGGACCTAGCGTAGCTGAAGGAAAGAATTGTCAGAATTTTTTTTTCAATTAGCATATGCCATTTTAACATAGATAGAGATTCAATCAAGTGGCTTGTATTCATTACTAGTTTGATCATTTAGCCCCACTAGGTTCATAACATGAACTAGCTTTACTTTTAGTGCCCAACATCACAAGCTGGATGTACTGTTGTTTTCACATGATATCCCGCTTGATACACTACGAATCGAGAGCTTGTAGACCTGCCATGTGTTGCCATTATTGGTGGATCCGTTAATTATCACACCAACCGGACAGTGGTTCGTTTTCGTAGGCTAAAAGCTGTGGCCACGCGTTTGATTTTCACTTAGTTGCTATGCACTGCCTACTGTAGAACATCTGCTTGTTGATACAAGCAGACGTTGCCTGGTTCAAGACCGTAAAAACGACGGATCCGACTGTCTGTCCTTGGCGAGGCTTTCGAAGGAGTCGCACTCTCGAGAGGGCCTCAATGCCATTGCTGTCGTAAAATTCGGCAGCAAAGTTATCGATTTCATCGAGACGCATCCCGTGCATTACGAGACGTTGCCAATTCTCAGGCTCAATGAAGTCCTTCTATCTCTGAATTCTGTAGAAATGCTTATTACAAGCCATCGTATTCATGATATTAACATAATTAGCACGCCTTGATAATTTGCCACCGCGGCTACTACTTCTAGAAGCATGGTGGCACAAACATCGCTATTTTGTTAAGATACGAGAACAAGGTCCAAGGTCGTTGGCTATAATGAGATACACCGAGTTGAGTAAAAACAAGCTTGAAGTAAAGTAGGTAAGAATAGTGCTCGATGACGATATTTAAGGGTATAAAGTTCGTAGTTGAATAATCTAGCCTACTTATAACATCAAGAAAAAATATTAAGCTGCGAATATGAATGTAGCTCAGTTCGCCGTTTGATGTCATGTCATTACGGACTAGTTTGTTGAGATCCAATCATATCGAGGCCAACATGAAATTCTCACACGCTCTATTCAGAGGTTACTTTGGGTGGTGGTTGACTCCGATAATACATCTAGGACTGGTGGCTACCGGGAAGCAATAGAGAAGACAAGCAGCGCTGGCCTGGCTAAACTTGTTTCTTCACTGTCCACCCAGCGGCCAGAGTGCCCAGGGTGAGGAAGTTGCTCAAGTACTGGTCCGAGTGCTCGATGAGTCAACCCCAAAGACTGCTGGTAGAGGCGTTGGGAAGCGCTGGTGGAGCGAGGCCTACAAAGCCACAATCCAAGAGGCGCGACGAGCGAAAGTTGCCTGGAGAGCAAACCGAACAGCTCTATTCTTCGAGCTGTACAAGGCCAAGCGCAAAGCCTTTCGCCGAGAGGCACGAAAAGCTAGGCGGGAAATGTGGCAACGGAACATCGAAGCCATCAACGAGCCAGGGGATATGTTCAAGGCATTGAATTGGACTCGTGCCAGAGCATCATACAGCATGCCACCTCTGACTTCAAACAGTGGGACAGCGTCCACATCTAAGGAAAAGGCGCTGCTCCTCTTGGACACACACACCCAAGCAGAGGAGGCAGAAGAAGAAGTCTCACGCAAGGGAGAAACCCAAGTAGCTAGGCCCACACGAGAACTGGAGGAGCTGACTGAATCGGAAGTCAGAAACACTATCTTCAAACCGGGAAACACAGCCCCTGGGCAAGACGGCATCCCCAACAGTGCCTGGAAGTTGGCATGGAAGGTCTTAGGGTCAAAAGTGACAGCACTTTTCCGAGGCTGTCTGGAAGTTGGCTGGCACCCCAAGGTCTTCAAAACGGCCTGCCTGGTGGTCATACCAAAGCCAGGCCGTGACAAATCGCTCCCAAGAAGCTACAGACTGATCTCACTTCTCTCAACTCTGGGAAAGGGACGAGAGAGAATTGTAGCCGGAAGACTGGCGGCACAAGCCATTGAACTAGAGATCACCCCCCGCACATATGCTAGCGCAGTACCAAGAAGGGCAGCTACGGACCTCACACTGTTGCTAGCAGACAAGATCAAGGGACGATCCAAATATGGAGAGATAACCTCTTTTGTCACCTACGACATCAAGGGTGCCTTCGACGCCGTGAAACGGGGTAGGCTGGTTCAAAGGCTCAGAAATCAAATAAATTTATATTAGATAACTCATCGCAAGATGGGCAGGTGGTTCGCTTTTGCTGTCTATAAAATAGCAACTCAATAAATCATTAAAAAAACTTTTAATACAATAATAACGGAAGCTTGAAGAACAAAGGTATCGAGAAAAAAAAAAGAATGGATAAGGGCAGTTAAGAAGGTATAGTTGAAAAGAAAGAATAAATGGTGTAAGTCGTATATAAGCTTCGTTAGGGCTAGTCTCAACAGGAAGCCCAGAAGAGAAAAGAGAAAAAAGAAAACAGTTTTGAAGACAAAGGAGATAAGTAGGAGAGCTGTGGTCTGTATGTTTTGGTTTAAACGAGAGACGTGACGAAAGCAAAAGGCGATGAGTAGCAGGAGTGATAAAAACCAAGCAGATCAAAGTAACACCCTATTTCTCTCAAGGAAATGATAAGGCAAAAACCCTTTTTAAGGTGAGTGAGTTGCAGACGTCCAAAAAACGCATGTTCTCAAGTCGTGGAGGAACTCCAAGACACAATCAAAGGTCATCAGCCCTATGGTCTTTTGGAGAATCTAGGTTTCATGGTAAGCATCTCGAGACGTTCGACAATGCCGAGACGTTCGACAATGTCGAGACGTTCGACAAGATCTTCGTGTAAGTGGGTTGGTTTCAGTACAGCGGTTTTCTGCGCTGCTCGGGTTTTACGGCGTTTACAGTTTCTGTCATCAAGCTTAGGCTTTGAAGCCTTGGCGAGTCTCGAGCCAGGCAAAGCTTCGTTGAGTTTCCATGTAATGGGGCGTCTTGTAAATTGGACACCCATGCTGTATAGATAGCGAGCAATAAGGTGTGTTTGGTAGCGTGACAAGGTAGACCAGTGCAAAAAAGAAGGGCGAGGATGGGTTGGACCCAATGAGCTCAAAAAAGGATGAATAGAGTAGTTGAAAGAAGTGAGATCGATAGGGAGTTTGGTATGTTGTATGAAGGTGGTCGAGGATAGAGCGGATGTGTTGGAAGTCTACATACAACAGATTAAAGGCGGCATGGAAAATGTGGGTATACAAGGGTTATCACCTAAGTTACTAATAGCATATTCTGATTCTTAACGTGTGTATTGATGATGATGATAGTGATGATAGTGATGATTGTTCTCTAGTGATCTAATGAGGGTAACGGTGCCTGCACACCGTTGCCTAAATACCTAATTCCCCGCCCGTATGTGGTCACGTGACCGTGACCCAGATACGGTGGCAATACCACATTATGGTATACTTACAAACACTAGCAAATCTTCTTTTGGTAGAAGATTCACCAACATTGCCATTGTGTCTAAGTACTGTATCTCTCCCTTTGTCCATTTCCCCATCGTCCATATTGTTATCCCTATTTCTTCTCATTTTATCTCTTCACGTAGACGTTAAATATAGTCAAATCAAATCAAAGTTCTTCGCGACAAGATTCCCGCGCCGTGGGGTCGGGCATCCGGAACCTTCAAAAGGCTGCCCGCCGTGTGTGAGTGTGGCTCCCTGAGTTGAGTGGATAGACTCGAGGGACCAACAATCGAAAAGGTGCGGGGTCGGTCGCTGGTGAAAACATCCCTCGAGAGGGGAAATCGTGCTCAAGGCCTCACGAAACGGTGCTTCAAAGACTGACAAGTGTCGAAAAAGAAAACGAGAATGGACAGCAGCATTGGGGATATGTGCTGGTCGCTCTTAAAACCCACGACGAAGGGGAAAGATTCGTCTTTACGGAAGGGGAGGTACTCGAACTCAAAGGTACCCACCCGAGGGTTGTAGGAGGGAAGGTTGTCCTGTTGTTGTTGTTCCTATCTACCCTCTTGGATCTACATAGTTTCCAGACTAATACCACTTTCGAGTCCGAGCATATACAGGCACCTAGCCAACTAACTAAGTACATGTACCTCGATTTTTCAAGCTCGATTTTTCTTCATCATGGCCTCTAACATGATAGACCGGACCCTATCCAGACTTGACATCCGTTCCCGGGTTTCATGTCCTTCCCCTGTGTCTAGATGTCGAGTAGAACACGGTTTTGGTGTGTTAAAGACGCTTATATGTGTTTAGAAACTGGGCAAATCCTTTTCTTTTTTTTTAACCATGAAAAGCAAATACCAATTCGATATTAATAACTAAGGCGACATGATATGCTGAACCAATTCAAAGAAAGATGCGTATTGCTAGAAACATAGAGTACCTGTTAGGTCATTGAACTAGAGGACTACTAATGAGCTTCTAAGAAACAACAAAGGCAATAACCTATATTTCTGAGTTGTTACACAGCAATATAATATTTGATTGTATCGGGGCTGTACCACATCAGGCTAACTTCAGAATAGAAGACGCTGATTTTAGAGGGGAAGTACAAGAGATGAATCGAGTATCATAGAGGAATTGAAAAGGCACTGATACTAGCTTGGGACAGAAATAATCATAAGAATATATTACAAAACCTACAGTAATCAACCGCTTATGCCGATGGTCTTTTAGACTTTGCTGCAGACCATATATATACTATGCAGTCTACCCTCGAGCCCACCTGCAGAAACACTAGATACAGAACCCTCCTAGCTATCATTCCAGGCCCCCAGGCTCTGTGCTTATACCTACAATTACTAAGATATAGTCAAGTCAAGTCAAGTTACTGACCGCACAGGAGTTATTCCGAAGATAGTATCATGATGATACTCTCTATCTAGAATACGTCGACAAATTAAAAAAGCCGGATAAAGACGTTCGAGATGATAAAACCTTATATTCAACTTGTACAAAATACACAGTAAAAAGTATAGTATATGCGTCATGTCTATTATATTCTATGAGCAATAGCAATAATGAAACAAAATTCAAATCATCGACTTAACATGGTATTTTTGAGGTCTATACACTTTTGATATTGTCTTGTTTAGCGGCCACCACCGCCGACCATCCGCTTGACTTTTTCGAGAAGGAACTCACTTTCTCTACCCAACTTTCTCTTGCCATCACGATCATCTCCGCGGTTTCCAAAGCCTCCCCTGCCGCCCCTCGCGCCACCACGGTTTCTATCACCGAAACCGCCACCTCTACCTCTACCTCTATCGCCAAATCCACCTCTACCACCGCCACCATTTCCCCTGGAGCCTAACGCACGGCCAAAGTCCTGGCGCCGCTTCTGACGGGCTTGGATGGCAGCATCGCGCTCTTGGCGCTTTGCTTCGATGGCAGCGGTACGTTCCTCGGCGGCGCGCTTTTGGGCGGCAGCTTTGGCTAGTTGTTTGTCGAAGTAGCCTGGTCGCGCAGGGTGTTTGTGAAGTTTGCGGGACGGGTGTGTGGTATCGTTAACGTCAACGTCGGTGTCGGCTACAACTGGTTTGGATTTGGGGCCCTGGCCTTGTGGTTCTGGTGAGTCGGATTCAACTGGGAATTCATCGTCTTCATCTTGGTCTCCGTCTTCGCTGCCAGCGTGTATATCACTAGCGCCTTCTTTAAGATCGTCGTCATCACTTCCGCTAGTGAGCTCTTCATCCTCGGACTCGTTTTCAATGTCGTCGCCAACTTCATCGGCGCTCTCAGCATCAGCAGCTGATTGCTTTGCGCTCTTCTTCTTCGAGATTTGATCCTCCTGTTCCTCGCTCTCGTCGCTTTCGTCGTCGTCGTTGATGTCGAGGGCTGCCGTGCGATGTGGCCGTTCACTTTCGACTTGGGCCTTGATTTTGGCATACTGCTTCTTGACTTTAGCCTTATAAATCAGGACCTGTTTTGCCTTTTCAACTGTGTTCCAATAGATAATGTTAGCCAGAAAAAATATATTCAGAGCCATAAGGCTAGTATTGTGAAATCGTCATACGCTTGCGCTTCCATGGTCCATCAGGAAGGTTTTGCGGGCCGACACGGAAGCCTTTCTTAGGCTTTGAGACGCCGGCACGGCCAAGAACAGTCGATTTCTTTTGGGGGGGGGGCATTTCCAGAGTAGGCAAGTATTAAAAGGCGAAAATATGAAGGGAAATGTGCTCTTATGTGTCTAATTTGTACACAAGATAGTTATTTGCTCGTGATGTTCTGGCGATGGAAAGCTTGCTAGGAAGAACGAAACTTTTTAGTGGATCCAAGCTTGACGATATGTAACCCTTATTCTATAAACCCTTACTACTACTCTATAACTTACATGCACACGTTCGCATTGAGTCGTTGTCTCACAATCAAGATCCCAAGACTGCTAGAAGACATGGCTAGCGGCTTTATGAGTGGAAATACAGGCCTGTAGAACCTGCCTGTCTTAAAAGGCAATCCTGACCCGGCAGGAATAAAGAGCCGCTTAGGTAGATCATCTGAAGTTATATTTCGCCATGGTTTCTGTTCTTTGTATTTCTTTTTTTTTCTTTTTTTCTCATCCCGCCATCCTGAGGCAATAAAAAAAGATGCCCAGTTTCTACCATCATGATAACTTAAGCCTGCCTCATTCGGCAAGCCAACTGGAAGCGCCTAGCGACGGCGCGGACAGGCCGACGAAGCAACTACCGCACTCGCGCGACGCAGGCGTTATTGATGGCCCGCTCGACTATCTCGCAAGCCAGCGAGAGCGAGAAGCAATAATAGCAACGGAAACGCTCGAAGAAAGCGAGAGCGCTGGCGACCCGGAGCTTCTCTCGGCCAGCGAGCGGCAGGGTCTCATCCAGCGCCTGAAACTGTTGAATAATAACAACAGTAATAGTAGTGGGGGCATGCGCCGGTCACTGGAAGACCATGAGCAGGCATGTATCGACGATATGGCTGATGACGGGCTCCAGACAACAGATTCAGGCACAACTTCTGACTTAGGCTCTGTGTCAGCTCTGTCGCAACAGCAGCAATGGAAAACCCCCCATTCGGCATCGTTTTCTTTTCTCGATCCGCTAGCTGAAGATGTTGATGAAGATGAAGCCGTCGCTTCACCGCCTTTATCTATCCGTGTGCAGGCGCCCGATACGGCAGTTGCTGGAACTGTTTGCTCCGTGCAGTTGCCCCGCTCAGCGCTACATGCGGGGAATTTCGCGCCGGAGCAATTGCCGACAAGTAGACAACATAAGCCCCACCAGCACCGACACAGCCTGCCATATCCGGCCCCGGCCCCGCTTCAATCTCCGGCTTCGGTACCGGCATTCCAACAACGCCATCGTCGCGCAGCCTCGGCTGTTACTCTCGGTGCGTCACCGGTTGGCTCTGGAAGTTCTAGATTGGTTTTCATGCCACCAACGAGTCCGTTGGCACAGAGCGAAAGTCCTGATGATCTGATGCTCGGCCATATGGTGCTGTCATCTTCGGCTCTATCCTCATCCTTTTCGCACTCGGTCTCGTCATCCCGCTCCGTGCATCGGCCACGCGCATTTCTCAGCGATCTGGACCTGGCACCAGGTGAGTCGTCCTTGCACGGCGCAAGCCCTTTATTCCTGCCGAGCATCGGCACGTTCTTCTCCGGCCGATCGGTCCCTAGCGCTTTGCCGTTCGCATCCTTGCCCGCTCATCTTCCGAATCTCCGCCGTCGTGCCTCCTCGTCTTCAGAGTCGATTTCCGGTCATGCTTCGCTTGTTGGCTCGTATGAAGAGAGCCTGCTGCGCGGCCGCATGAGCTTTGTGCCATCCCGCTCTCTTACGTTCAATGCGCAGATCGGTGTCCTCGGTCGCGGCAGCCGGTGTAAGCAGAATCTGAGATGCCCGGCGCACGTGACGCTCCCATTTCAGGCGGTGTTTTACGACTATCCAAGTCGTGGTGAGATGAACGGCGTGGCTGCGTCAGGAGGCGCTTTGGTGAAGGGTCCTAGTCCGTATGTTGGTATGGTGGACTTGGAAAATGGGCTGCCGAATAGCGAGGAAGAACGCAGGGCGCGGCGCAAAGCAAATACCAGACTTGAGAACAATGCTGAAATGACGCGACGGAGTAGCGGGGATGTCGGGTCGGAGATACGAGACGGAGACAACACAATAGGCTCTTTCTGTCTGCGGCCATCACGGCACAGAACTAATGCAGCAACCTCTTCTTCTTCGTCTCCTTCCCCGTCTGTCCCGTCAGGCCTGCGTTCCCCACCCGGTGGGTCTTACCGAATCCCCGAACAAGGCCAACTCCAGATCATCATCAAGAACCCTCATAAGACCGCCATTAAGCTGTTTCTCGTGCCATACGATCTGTCCGGCATGCAGCCCGGCACCAAGACGTTCATCCGTCAGCGCATCTACTCTCTCGGCCCAGAAGGTCCTTCTACTGCTTCATCTCCATTGACTCCTTCTGCTTCAACGCCTAAGCCGGTTCTTCGATATCTGGCCCATCTCAATATCTGCTGCCCTTCACGAGACCGATTCTATCTCTATAAAGACTTGCGCCTTGTTTTTGCCCATAGAGTTCCAGACGGCAAAGAACATTTGCAAACGGAAACTACTTGGCCGGAACCGCGCTTCTCCGCCTATAAACCCGTCCGTGCTCTTCCTATTCCCGTCTCTCCGCGCGGAACTCTTGTGCCGCCTCCGCCGCCTCTGCCACCACCACTCCCAGCCCCGGCATCAGCTTCGTCTTTATTTGATAAGGCACCACCATCCTCTTCTTCTATGACGTCCCCTCCTCAGAACAACCTTGCTTCTACTGCCCCTATTGTATCTCTTATGCCGCCACCAATGCCTCCAATATCGCCACATACTGTACATACAGTTACAGAACAAGACATCGAAACATGGGAGTATCAAAAATTAAGTCCAGAAGAACTCTCCAGCGTTGCTGCTAGTCCAGGTTCACAAAGCTTGCTTTCACAAGGCTTACGTTCTCTCGGCTCAACTCCGCCTCCAGCCGAACCCTGACTTGGCCATAACATTATATCTTATGACTCCTTCTATCTCAATGTTCTCATGAATGCACGCTGCTTTCCAATCTTCATATGTATATATCATAGTCAGTAGTAAATCACATCTCATATAGTCATGTAATGTACATTCTTTTATAAAGAGAATATGGGCTACGTAATCATCATAACTGTTGTTATACAAGTAATTATACAAAAAAGTTGAAAAAAAGCAAACTCCTTCTCACAAAATACTGTCAATCCAAGACATGTGTTATTCATGAGCGGCCGTGATAGTATGATAGCATCAGGCAAGCAAATGTGCTTACTCGGGCTCAGGTTCAGACTCGGGTGCCTTGGCGTTAGTGCTAACGTTATTGATAGCCTGCTCTCGAGCAGTATCTTCCGCCTGACCCGGAGCCCCAATGATAGCATCAGCCAACTCTTCAAACTCGACGTTCTCATACTGGAAGTCTTTCTTGATACGATCCTCACGCTCCTGCATGATTTCCTTTTCACCGAATAGCTCCTTTTCAATCTCCGATCCGGCATAGCGCCACGTCTTGAGTGCTTCCATGACGTTTTTGCAGTTTTCACGCACATAGACTAGCGTGGCTGCGGCGTCTGAGCTCCACGGCTCCATCTCTTTGAGTTTGTCGAGCTCATTGACAAGTACCGCTAGAGTATAAGAAGTCGACCATAGTGTCCGTGGATTCCGTCCAGCCCAGCGAGTCTCACGGCTGAGATTACGTGTTCCACCAGTGCGTCGACGATGCGTGGCCCAGCCTCCCCAACTCTGCACCAACCGTTGCTCACAAAACGTAAAGGCTTCAACGTGTAGACCACGCTGTGCAAGTACCTGAACCACGTGGTTCCAGTTACGCCGACTGAGCAGGAAGCCGTGTGCCAGCACCTTCTTGGTGAGGTTGAGCAGACCACGTGCGTCACCTTCTTGTGTGAGTACAAAGCGCATTGTCGTGAATGGCCCGTCGATTGACCACTTGTGGCCCGAGAGCACGTGAGACTCGCCCGAGGGCTTAGGAAGTTGATCGGCCACAGGCTCAGGCGCGGCTGCTTCGGCGCCAGCTTCGTCAACTTGCGTTTTGACCTGTTGACTGAATGCACTACCTGAATCGACAGCCGATTTGAAGATTCGGTCCCACGCAAGCTTGACTTTATCGTAGTCGCGTGAGTTATAATACATCCACATGACTGGTCGCAGTACAGTAGTGGGTAGTTTCGTCATCTGTGTTGCTCGTTGATATAACATGAGGAACTGCTCGGCAAGCTCCCATTCGTGTAGTGTAGTGAGAATAGTGAGACCTTTGCATACGAGGAGGCGGTGAGCGGTCGACTGAACGTGCCACTCGGGAGAAACGCTCATGCTGGTTTGGGCCTTCTCTAGACCTTCGCGGTAATAGTTGAGGAGTGTGTTGGGGTCACCGCCGCCGCACGGTATTTGCGTCATCCAAGGCTTCTTTGTGAACATCTCTAGCCATTGGTGCTTAGCTACCACCAAGAGCCGCAGTGTATCAAAGTCGTGAGACACATAGTATTTCTTCATCACCTCAACCATTTCAAATGTCCGCCATGGCTGACCAGTGACATTGAAGCCGTACATGAGCAGCGCAAAGTGCGATGTCTGTGGAATCACCTGATGAGATTCTAGCGCCTGGACAAACACCTTCCACGACATTTCTGGCATGTGAGTGCGCACGAAGCCTGTCATATACGCTTGGAACGTTCTGTTGTTCCATGGAACCTTGTGCGTATGCATCAGGTTAGCAACAGCCTCAACCTCCTGAGGCTGGTTTTCCTGTGCAAAATGCCTCATAAGCTGATTGAACATCTTGGTGTTGGCCATATTCGATGTTATGGCCCAGTCGAGTACAGCACGTGCCTGAGCTGTGTGACCGGCGCTACAGAAATTGAAGATGATCATTTCGACAATGGACGCCGAGTTTTCAACTTCGACCTCCTTAGCCTGACCAAACAGCTCTAGTGCGTATTGAAGATCACCCTGTGTGCCAGCAATGCTCATCATCTTGGCGAATGTCTTGTCGTTGGGCTTCTCGACAGATGCCAAGTACATGAACATTTTTATGGCACCACGGAAATCATCAGCACGCTTGAAACCAATGATAAGATTGTTCCACAAACTAATGTCCACCTTGCCCTCTAGACGTAGTAGATCATCTAGATGAATACGGGCTTTCTTGACGCTACCCTGCATGGCAAAAGAAATCAACAGGTTTTTCTTGAACGTCATGCGGAGGTCCATGGGCAGCGCATGGTCGTTGATGGCCTCGTCTTCGGTGATGCCGGGGGTTGGGAGAATGCCGGAGTATTTATGTAGTGGTTTCTGTGAAGTTTGGCCGCTGGTCCTGTTCAGTCTTGCTATGGCCATGGCATCACTACGATGAAGCTTCCAAAGGGAGATAACACATTTAGAGTCACCGCGGTTCGCAAAAAACGACATTAACGAGAACATAAATTTGGATGGGAGGTAACGATGAAAGCGCACCCAGTCCTCGTACACTGAGAGCACTACGTCGCCGTCGTTTATCGTTTTGCCGACTTCGTAGACACTAAGAAGGAGCTTCTCAGATGGATTGTAGTCCGTGGTTCCGCGGTAAGTCCGGTATATGGCGGTGAATCCCACATAGTTGCCTTCTTTGGCTGCTCGTTCAAGGTACAGTTCGAACTGTTCCCTAGACGATGCCAGTTCGAGAAATGGCGTGGCTTGCCATGGAAGACAATATTTGAGCACTGTCTTAGATAGCTGCATGACAAGATGATGAAATCGGGGATGTAGCTGTGTATGGTGCATTTGATAACGGTAGATATAGCCTATACTTGCTATTGGTGCCCGTTTCAATGGTGGTGATAGCTTTGGCTTTAAGCCATTGGACGCTTCAACTGGCTCAGAGAAATATCCGAGGTACTTGAAGTAATCTGTGAGGTGTCGGTCAAAGTTGGGGATCTTGGCAACTTCACTAAGATCTGGCGTGTCTAAACGCACATTGATCCAGGCTTGCCAGATGTTTGACAACAGCTGCCAATCTCTGAGCCAGAAGGAGTAGATTAGGAGATCTTCTAGCGGTTGTGATGATGACATTTTTGTGAGGCCCATGCAAAAGTACTCAAACGCCTTGGCGATATCTCGCAGTCTGATATATAAACGGACAGCCACCGTCGTCATCTCGTCGTTGAACTGGACACGGGGCGTAGAAGAGATTAGATACTGCATGCGATCTAGCTCTGCTGGGGAGCTGCATCGAGCTAGATATAGCAACATAGGAACTCTAAGATCAGCGAGGTCTAGAGACGGGATCCGTTGGTGAAGCTTCCACACAAGGTCCGAGTATTGGAAGTCCTCCTTGTCGATTATAAGACTGATCTGGGCAGCAGGCGACATGGTATCGGTGATATAATGCGGCTGCTGATCCGGGCCTGCCGGCACAACCAACTGTCCAAAAGTGTTGGCGTCAGAGTACTTCCCGTGCTCTATATCGTCGTCATGGAGGCCGTTGAGCCGGCTGTATAATTGATAGTCGGGTGCTAGTAGCGAAGAGCTCTGTAGCATTTGCTGTAAGGGCCGGCGCAGCATCGAGTTTGGACTTCGTGCGGAGACGGTGATCCAGCGGGAAGACGCCGGTATTGACGATGTCGGGTTCGTCCGTAGAAGAAGATCCGGAAGGCCTGTCCGTATACTCTGGGTGAGCACGTTGCTGTTGTCGAACGTCGAGTTTCGTGGGTCTAGGAACGAGCTGGTGGCCGGTGATACCAAGGAGACATCTTGGAGTCTCTGGCGGGCCAGTGAGAGCCATGTGGACGAAAGTTCAATGACAGCACCACTGTGCTGCCAGAATAGCGGCTTCAATTTACGTCGTGTCATCATGTGCCGGACTTTTATCTGGATGTTGGTGGGAGAGTACGCTGAGGCCGCAACAGAGTTGAACAGACGTCCAACTGCCCGATTCTCAGCTCCATAGGCTGCCGATGCGATGGCGGGTTCCAACATGACACCAGGCAGATCCTAGACCCAAGGGAGACTGAGACCTATTGGGGCTTTTCTTCGGGCTATCGATCGTGGTAGACAGTCCGTGCTGTAGGCGGTGGACAAGTAATTAGGGTAGCCCGTCGGCTGTCGACAAGACAAAGTAGATATAAGGGAGGCTGTGCTAGAGTCGGTTATATCCAGCTCGGTTGGCAGGTTGAATGGTCGGCGATCTAATCTATGCAGATGATATACAGCCAGTAGTAGAGACGACGATCGTTGGTCAGACCATAGAAGAGAACAAAAGAAGCAGAAAACGATAGCACCAAATCAATGAAAAGACGCCGGTATGGGAATCAATTGAGAAACAAGTAATCTATGATGAATTAGACAAAGGAAAAGAAGGTGATGAGCTCGGCAGCCACGATCATTTGTGTTTATGCCGACGATGGACGTTTGGTGATCATTTTGAAAGCGGCAGTTAGTTCGCCTAGTCTTTTTTCTGTATATTTTTTTGCTTGATTCCTTTTGCGGCTGCTGATTTACCCGTTACCGAAAAGAGAAATAAAGATTATAAAAAATCACAGGCCGTCTTTAGTTCACTGCAACAAGCCTACAAACATCGTGCCATTTTAGCACAATAAGCCAGCAAACACTATGACGGCCATTTCTTTCTTCCTGTCACGGACTTAACAGCCCACTCCCTGTCAGAGTTTTTCTGTTAGCGCCACAATTGACTAAAGCCTCACTTCAGAGCTTCAACGCCACAAATGTCCCGCGCTAGCTCTTGGTGGGGTTAATCCCAAGTGAATGGTGACACGAGCACTAGAGCCATGCTAACCCTAACTGTGCCGCAGAGAGCTGAACATAATTTGCTGTTCTGTTTTGCTAGGCTCCCCGCCAAATACTCATGATATTTACTGTATACTACAGCTGCGATACTACCCTCCACCCTTCGAACAGTTCGACCCGACTAGCTAGCCGTCTTGCTTTCGACACACCTTTACCTATTACGGTCTGACCCTATGGAAGTAACCAAGTTTGTGACCGACAGTCGCCAGCAGGCTCTGCTGTACGGCGATCATGCCTCCTATCAGGCTGCCCTGGGACGTCGCTTGCTCAGCTGTCGCAAGAAGCTAGGCATTGTGACTAAATCTTGTGGCAAGTTCCGCGTCAAGAAGGAGATTACGGCTGAAGACATTGCCCAAGATACTGAGTACGCCACCCTATCCAGCGGCCAAGTCCGCATTCCTAGTTGACTAATATATCCAGCCGTGCAACCTTTACTAACATGCCAACTATTGCTAGATATGTCTACCTCGGTATCATTACCAGCGAGCGGGCCTGGGCTCAAGCCATCGGCATAAAAACCCAGCACTCCATCAATTCCAAAGGCCTCACCAACAAGGCCCGCACTCACATAATCTCTCGCCTACACCATGCCACCCTCTCTGCCAACCAGGTCTACACTGGGCTGCTGGCCCGTGACGGAGCTAAGCTGACCTCCGCCGTGCTTGAGGCCTTTGCCTACAGCCATATGATTTCTGCTACAAAGCAGTTTGAACGTCGCAAGTGGGAGCAGAGTCTCTCACACTATGCGCTTGCCCGCTGCGTTTACATGGCGTTGCTGACACAGTCAAAGAACGACATCTTCAAAGACTTGGTTATCGACACTCTAGACCCGAACATCCGCTATGCCGCTTATCAGCTCAAGGTTCCACGCACCATGCCCATCGATGTCATCGTACGCAAGTACTTCCCGGTCTCTCATAACGAGGAGATCACTAGCGAAATCAACTCCATCGACCCCTCGATTCTCAAGACTACCGATGTAGAGATGACTGACGCACCCACAACTGCCCCTACCGCTTCTACCGATGATATCCCCAAGACTATCTCATGGCGCTCCCGTGAAGTGCCAATCGAAGACGGTGCTATCGCTCAGGCGTGGGGTCGTGTGCAGTCTAGCAAAACTGCTTTGCCTGATCTTCTATCCGCTGCTCTAGTTCCACGTGATCAGGCCGGTGCCTACGACGATATCCTTGCTGCCACCCAAGACGCCGTCGATGCCACTAAGCAGGCCATTGACGAGCTACGGGCCGAAGGTGTCCCGCAAAGCGACTCTCGCATGCAAGCCTTACAAATCACCCGTACTGCTGTCAACTACGAGATGATCAGTTGGCAGATTGGTCGCAACCGCGTGCTCACTGGTCAGGCTGACGGAACTACCGAGGAGTACTCTGAGCTTTCGCGGCGGCAGCTCAAGCAGCTGCGATCAAAGGAGCCTACGAAGGATGCTGATACAGACACCCCAAATGAGGAAAAGCCAGGCCGCAAACTAACGAAACTCAAGGAACGGACGGCGCTATATGATGGTATACTGCGTAGTTTGACGCAGATCTGCGAGTTACCCGGTGTAGCTGCTGACGAAGCTCTCAGTGCCCATCTAGCTGTCTATACCTCATACTTCACCGCCCTCAAGGCTCTCGCCGTCGCTCGCTCACACGCCATCGTAGGCTCCAACGCCAACGCTTTAGCACTTCTCGACTTTGCCCTCAACGAAGTCTCCGGCAGCGCCACATCAGCTCTTTCCGAAGATGAGGACTCCGCAACGTCTAGCTTAAACAGACCCGATACGCCGCCAAATACTCATGTGCAGCCTACGCAATACACTTCGCTGCGTCTACTTCTTAGCCGCCAAGTGCTGCGTTTCCGTGCCATGGTACACATTGAGCAGATTCGCCTAGCCAACAGTGGTAGTGGATCGAGTGAGATCATGGAGCAACTGGTGGCTCAGGGTATCGAAGATAAGAAGCTTCCGCTAGTAGAGACGTTAGGAGAGTACCCCTCCGAAGGTGCCGATCTCAAGAACTTGGTTACCTACCCCCCACAAGCGATTATGATTCCGGCGAAGCCAATCTTCCTCGATGTAGCCTGGAATTACATTGATTACCCGGGTAGAGAGCGCGTGCAGTCCAGTTCCGGAGTGGCTACCGCTGGTGACGGACAGCAACAGAAGAAGGGCTGGTTTGGTTTCGGACGGTAAAGCAAAATCTATAAAATATAAAAAAATTCACTTTGCTTTAGTTCATACTAGGGAAACAAAATACGGAACACACGGAATTCACTAAAATGAGTAAATATTTCACGACATTGAAATGTATATATAATTCTAAGCTCAAGCCAAATCTTCATAGCTCTATAGCTCCATAAGATAAATGAATTAAAAAAAAAAAAAAAAAAAAAAAAGCTCAAGCCAGGTTTGTTTTTGAATGTGCATTTGGCAAAATATAATGAACTAGAGGGACGACATCGGTCAACTGGATAGCATGGACAATCTTCATTATACTCGGACAGAAGGCGTTAGCATCACCTTCAGTGACACATAAAAATATTAGTAGACACTGTATCATACAAAAAGGATGTGTCAGGATGAGTACAAGAAAATAGTATTGATTTTTTTACTATAATTATTCTACGCTAAATCTCTTGTTGGAATGCTATAAAAAAAGACATGATGCCACACTTTTTTAATGTGCATCTTTTAGCCTGTAGATAGATATATTGCAGGCCGATGGTACTTGGCTATCACCAAATCTCTTGTTTTTCTAAGTAGTTGGTCCTAAAAAGAAAAAAGAGATTTGGGCTTAGCTTTCCCCAAAATTCTGATGCAGCCCGTTTGTCGTAGACATGCTAGAAAATCAACCTGTATCCACATAGAACCTATAAAAATCCAAGCACGCGCCGGTGATATGAAAAAAATAAAATAAATAAAACAAAGTGAACAGAAACAGAAAAAAATAAACATTGCTTTGTTGGGAATGTTGTACAGAGGGGAGAGAGGAAATGTTGTACAGGGAGAAGGGGGAAAAAGAATACAAAGAAGTTAATATGACGATGGGATAAAGAAGATAAGGAAAGCCAATGTATCATTTTATTAGCTCCTTAAGGCTTCTTCTCACCCTCACCGCTGTTCTGGCCCTCGGAAGGAGGAGTCTGCTGCTGCTCGCTGGAGGTGCGGGCCTTGTGCATCTTATCGAACAGGTTCAGGGAGGCGACCTGCAGAGCATCAGTCTTCTCCTTGATCTCCTCAGCAGTAGCAGTGCCCTCGCCAGCCTGGCTCTTGGAGATGAACTCACGCAGAGAAGCAATCTTCTCGCGGATGCCATCAGCCTCGGTCTTGTCCAGCTTATCGGCATGGTCGTTCAGAGCCTTCTCGGTGTCGTTGAGCATACCGTCAGCACGGTTGGCAGCCTCGATGGAAGACTTGCGCTCCTTGTCCTGCTCAGCGTACTTCTCGGAGTCCTCAACCATGCGCTCGATCTCGGAGTCGGACAGACCAGAGCCGGAGGCAATGGTGATCGACTGATCAGTGTTGGTAGACTTATCCTTGGCGTGGACGTGGACAATGGAATCGGCGTCGATGTCGAAGGTGACCTCGATCTGGGGGACACCACGGTGGGCGGGGGGGATACCAACCAGCTGGAAGTTGCCCAGCAGCTTGTTGTCCTTGACTAGCTCACGCTCACCCTGGAAGACCTTGATCTCGACAGCAGTCTGGAAGTCGGCGGCAGTGGAGAAGACCTGGGACTTCTTGGTAGGGATAGTGGTGTTGCGGTTGATCAGACGAGTGAAGACACCACCCAGGGTCTCAATACCCAGAGACAGGGGAGTGACATCCAGCAGCAGCAGATCCTTGACCTCACCGGACAGGACGGCACCCTGAATAGCGGCACCGATGGCAACAGCCTCATCAGGGTTTACAGACTTGGCGGGGTCACGGCCGAAGATGGACTTGACGGACTCGGCAACCTTGGGCATGCGAGTCATACCACCGACTAGGATAACCTCCTGGATGTCCTTGGACTGAAGACCAGCATCCTTCAGAGCCTTGCGAACGGGTTCGATGGTGCGCTGGATGAGGGGGTCAACCAGCTTCTCAAGCTGAGCACGGGTCATCTTCAGGTTGATATGCTTGGGGCCAGAAGCATCAGCAGTGATGAAAGGCAGGTTGATATCGGTCTGCAGGGAAGAAGACAGCTCAATCTTGGCCTTCTCGGCAGCCTCGCGGATACGCTGGATAGCCATGCGGTCGTTGGACAGATCAATGTTGGACTCCTTCTTGAACTGCTGGACCAGGTGGCGAACCAGGGTGATATCGAAATCCTCACCACCCAGGTGGGTGTCACCGTTGGTGGACTTGACCTCGAACACACCGGACTGGATCTCCAGAACGGAGATATCGAAGGTACCACCGCCAAGATCGTAGACAGCGACGACGCGGTCAGCCTCCTTATCCAGACCGTAAGCCAGGGCGGCAGCGGTAGGCTCGTTAACGACACGCAGGACGTTCAAGCCGGAAATCTGACCAGCATCCTTGGTAGCCTGACGCTGGGAGTCGTTGAAGTAGGCGGGAACGGTAACGACGGCGTTCTTGACAGGCTTTGACAGGTAAGCCTCGGCGGTCTCCTTCATCTTGTTCAGGACGAAACCACCAATCTGAGAAGGAGAGTACTTCTGGTCGCGGGCAGACACCCAGGCGTCACCGTTGGTGTGCTGGACGATCTTGTAGGGGACCTCCTTCAGATCACGCTGGACCTCGTTGTCGGTGAACTTGCGACCGATTAGGCGCTTGGTAGCGAACAGAGTGTTCTCGGGGTTGACGACGGCCTGACGCTTGGCGGCAACACCAACTAGACGCTCGCCATCCTGGGAGAAAGCGACGACAGAGGGTGTGGTACGAGCACCTGTGATGAGAGATTGTTAGGCAATTATTTAACGAAAGCTGGCAATGGCTCCAGGGTTTCTGGTAGACCCAAAATATACGGAAAATTGAATACATACCTTCGGAGTTCTCAATAATCTTGGGGGTCTTGCCCTCCATGATGGCAACGGCGGAGTTTGTGGTACCTGTATATGAAGCATTAGTAACTGGAAGTCGTCTAAGGGACAGACTATTTGAAGAGCTAACATACCCAGATCGATACCGATGACAGTGCCAGTGACCTTGCCATCAGTAGACTCGTAGCGGGCAAACTGAGAGGATATGGGAGAGCGAACCACACGGCCAACGCGGGCCATGGGGGCAGCCCGGGGAAGCTATTGATATTTGTCAGTATGGCCTCAAGACATCATGCATGGCGGTAGCCTCGATATAGCTCGGTCTAGACATCTCAAGAGACACCTGGATGGAGATATGGAGATATGGATGTTCAGTTGTAGCAGAGATTTGACTTACGGCTCTAGACAAACGTGAAGCGAACATTTTTGTGTGAGGGGTATAAAGAAAAGAAAAACACAATAACACAATCAAGAAGAAGATGGAACCGGCAAATTTTGCAGATTATGTCCCAGAAACAAGCGCAACTCTTTAAGAAATTCCCAATAAAACGAGACTCGAAAAAACAAATCACGAACAAGTCACGATAAATGGTTATGACGAGGTAGAAGATGAAGAGAAAAAAAAGGTCGGAATCGGACGCTAGAGTAAGAAAAAAAACTGGAGACCGACAAATTTTATGGCGATGCGGCGCTTCTTTTTACTGGCTGACGTCGAATTGTGAGATCCACAGAATAGACCCGGCTTTACTTCCTTCGCAACTTGGTAGCTACTAGAAAATTCTGCGCTCATACAGAAAGAAACTCAAGGAATCAATAAGTAGAAATTCCCACCATTGACGGAAAAAAAAGGCTTGATTTGGAAGTAGAGCAACGTTTTAGTGGGGATATCGTATCGCTATTTCAACAGCTAGAAGCTTGTAATCCTCGGTGCTCGGTTAAATCAGCGTCCAGTTAGGGTTAAGGATATATCCGTGGCACGTGACTGTGATAGTCAAAAGACAAGATGGCCGCCTCGCGGTCATAGAATTGATATTTGCTTAATATTAAATCATGCATTGCATGTATTCAGGTGTTACGAACTTTTCATTCACTTTATCTAACTATTGTCTAACTGTAACTACATATATATGGGGCTGTAAAGACCGAAATTAAGATACATATAAGGGTTACTGCTCCCGTCTATACCAACCGCTGCCGCTATGAAGCTGAAAATGGGTTCAATAAAGTGAAATATATTCCAATATCTCAGTCTTCAGTGCAGTTAGGAACCAAAAAAAAGGAAAAGCAAAGCCCAAGACCCTAAATACAGATAGTTGAATATATGAAGACGGAACGAAAAGAAAGAAAAATGAAAGATAAAGTAGGGTCTGTATTCAGAAAGTATAGTTGCAGACACTGAAGCATTGAAAAATTTTCATCCCATTTCTCACGATTGATGACTTTTTAATCTTAATCACCGTGCAGCTGGTAAGTTGGATGTTAAAGTCCAATATCTTGATATGTATCAAGAACTAGCAAGCTCTAGTTACTAAAAGCATCCTTTCATAGTTTGTATATTCGGTAAGTTATTTCAGGGGACGCAACCATCTTGTTTATCATTTTACATCTTTATGTGGATTGTCCCAATTAGGAAGGGTTTTTCTTTTCACATCTGGAATTGGATTCAACATAACATTGTGCACATACTGGTTGGTATCTTACCGAAAAGTTGTCATTGGAACTTGAGATTTTAGATTATATTTAAAATGACCCTCTTTCCACTTTGTTACTGGTAACAGTCAAGATTAGCTAACTGCCTTTCTTCAAAACAGTCCTTTTTGCTTTTTTTAGTTCAGACTTCCATTATGGGGGGATTTTCGAGGACCACTAGGGTTTCTCGACGTTTAACGATCCACGGATCTACGTGATCCATATAAAGACGTAAAAGGTTAAATAAATAAATCTACATCAACAATCCTATCAGTTTTTGAATCTGAATTTGTTATTATTGATGAGCGCGGGGGAGTTGGTCTTAACCTTACAACACAATAAGCGCAGCTTAATCACATTCTGAGTAACCCTAGGCATAATAAGAGGACTAGCTGAGTTGGCCAATGAAATCTTATTACTTTCGACCCACAAAAACATCAAGTATCAAACTCAAGCTGCGTTTCCAAAAATCACTGCGGCGGCCACGGCTCCATCGGCTAAACGGCTAAACTTATCTCAAGATTTCTAGTTTTTTCTTATTCTCTAGCTAAACTTCAACTTCACGCTTATACAGCTAGGCGCAGCAGCTACGCAAGTACCTAGAAGAAAGTTTTCCCCTAGGCATAGTGGTGGTCAAGGAACAGGCTAGGAGCATTTCGATGAAATCTCTGGGCGGACACAGGTTTTTATTTATTTCTTATTTTTTCAGTACTTAGTTGTTTTCTTCAGCTTTGAATAAGCTGGCTAGGATGAGTTCCTACAGGCGATTTCTCATGCATGACTGGTCACGCGGACATCAAAAATAAACTGTAGGGTTACAACATGGCCGATCTCAAGTCGAAGGTCCAGTCAAGACGTGGGCGACAACGCAGACACGCATTTACTATTATCATTATTATTTTTGTTAAATAACATTATAGCTGTGCATAGAGTAGTAACAACAAGGAACGAGGCCCTGATTAGGTTCCTGTCGATGGCTAGCTGGCCTTCCTTTTTAGGCTTCTAATAGCTTAGCACTTGGTTGTATAGCTATTCTATCGTTAGAATATTGTCTACAACTATGATATGACAATGAGGCTCCGGTGAATCAAGAGGTAGGCGTCGAAAGAAATGGATGGCTAGGACCGGACCCCCAAGGAGCCAGGGGTCACGACAAACACTAACGGCTTCTATTAAGCGGGATGGGGTGGTCGAATAGCCGACCACTTAAGCTCAAACCAGTGGGAATAAAAAACAGACGACTAAAATCGTACTACTCACTCATTGATTGCTGTCTTTACTTGGGTTGTCACTGCTACTATTACATATTTGCTGCCGCATTTATCATTGCCGCTGCTACTGTAGCGTCTTAAGTGTGCCGTTACGTGGTATGTAGATGTTTAGACTAAGCTGCACGCAGGCAATAGGGAAGTAAGGAAGCATGGCAACAGGGAAACAGACGAGACGCTCAGCGGTATGCAAAAGCGCAAACGCCACAGGAAGCTCTGACTGTATTGTGGGATGTGCGGGCTAGGGAGAGCAAACTGACCGACTTGTTGGGTGGGTATTCGTAAATGCAAATCCAATCATAGCCGGCTGTAGTTGAGATCGTGGGATTTCTCTTACAAGTCATGTTGTGTGTTGAGAACTGTATACTTCATGTATGGCAACTCACATGACCTGTTTGTAGCTGATTGACTGGACGGTGATAGAGGACTCGAGACTAGGCAGAATGTGGTGCGCGTTTGGAACTAAGAACTGTACATACAACGTGGCGTGACTTTCTGTAGGTAAATTCTATGTTTGGGTTCGCTTGCTCTGCTGCAGGTTGGTTCGTCAGTCCAAGTTGTTGGTGGCGTTAATACACATATGTACATATGTATGTATACATAAATAGTTGTATCTGTACGTATATACATTGTGTAAATTACATACATACATTCTAATTAGACAACTAACGAACGCGTTTGCGTCACAAGAAGAGGGAGAAAGAGGCCCAACTGGGCTGTGCTATAATCATCTCCAAGATCACGACTAAAAGTATGCTATGTTTGAGCCGGTCGATGTCGCAAGTCAATGTCGCAAGTGGCAATTGTCTGGCACTGTTCTGTTTCTACGGTGTCTCCAGTTGTTCCCCAGCATATCCCCAAGTATATCGGATACAAGGCTCCTTATAACCCTGGCACACCATAACATCCCAACAGCCGATCCAGGTGGGCTACCTAGGCGGTTCTAGGCTCCGGAAAGATTCCTCGTGACCAAGCCCAAACGTCTTAGTGTCGGTCGGTCCCTATCCTGTGCGTGGCCGGATTTGAATTGGCATCCCAATCAAACTAATGAACTAAGTGAGAGACCTAAAGCAGGAATCCTGGAAAATGATTCCAATTGATCGTTTGGCTGTGCTCAAGGTACTGCTTACGCCGCATTCCCATACAAACGGTACCTTGAACGTTGTGAGCAGCTGGGCTTGCCCGAACAAGGGCTCTTGCCTTCTTTTTATTTGCACTTTGTTGTGGTTCGTACTTGGACATTTATAACGGGCAGTTGCTCAACCCACGACGCCACTACCTGCCCGCCTACAAACTCCTTTCCTTTAATTTGTCTTCGTCTGTTCAATTCTTCTTTCCCGTTTTTCTCCCTGCCTAATTCTTCTCAACCTACCTCTTCTATCATTGACTTAGTAGCCAATTCAACCATCATCGTTAACTTTACCAACGTCGTCTTTGTGAAGCATCGCATTGCATCGCAAGATCCATCTACAATTCTCTATCCGCCCACCTGGATTTCCGATCCACTTTCGCTCATCTTTTTGTATTAATAGCTTCACCTTCAACCGTTGGATTTTCTTTCTTGCTGCCTCGCCCTCTACCTACTATCACTGTTACGATCAGCTCTACGCCTTTGTTTTTGTCGTTTCTCGCCTTTAAATCTTTATATTCGACTTGCGACAATTCGTCTCGCAGCCCAAATTCAGCCAACTCCTGTTTTTTGTTGTTATTCTTCCTGTTGCTTTTGCTGCCGACGCTCCTGCTAGCTGATACGACTCTATCATTCCATATAAACAACACCAATAAATCCTTCACCAGCTAGAGCCTTTGACATCTCCATAGATTCGGGCTCTATTTTCCATCATGGCCGTTATTGACTGCGAAGACAATGCGTGAGTCGTCTCTCTCAACCCCCTCTGCCAACTTGTTGATATTTTTCCTATCACCGATATACAATGCAAATATATGCAATTTCACCTCGCTCCTATCCCGCGACCTGCTGCCAAGCAAGGACTGTTGGAGACGATATGTCATCTCCAATTACTGTGAAATTCCCTGCGTCAGGCCGCAACGGCGCAGCTGCACGGCTGCGTAATTGCGTGCTTCATCGTTGTTTTGGATTTGAATGGAAACTTTATTGGGGAGCTAGCTACTTGAAGCTCTCTGCTTGAAGCCGAGAGCTTTGGACCATTTGATCCATGACTAACATTGTGTGCACAGTTACTATCCTACTGACCGAATTGTTTTGTCATCTCAGCGCAAGCGCTACAATATCAGCATCCACTCGCAGTATGTTATGTTGATCTTAATTATTATACCCTGCAATGCGCCCCAATTAACATGTTCCCCCACAAAAATAGACACTGGCAGTTGCGTGCCTTGATGGGTCGGCTGACCGACAACGTCATTTGTTTCCCCGGTGGCCTCAATAAACAAATCCACATTCTCAACATCGATACACGCGAACGATTTGCCGTCAAGCGGCTTTCCTTTATGCCAAGATGCTTGACGGCTGGCGAAGGCTGGGTTTGCTGCGGTGGCGAACATGGCGAATTCTCCGCCATCCAACTTGTACCGCCCACCTCAACTAAGGATACCGATGTTGATATGGCCTCAGCTGATGGTGCCTCCACTGATCCCGACGTGCAGCAAATTCCCAAGAGCGTTAAGTTCGCCCGTGAGCGTGTCAATTGCGTCACTATGTGGTTCCCCGTTGAGCAGCGAAGCCAAAACAACCTCGGTGTCCAACAGCATCCTGGAGCGTACAATGAGCCGATTGCTGTCCTTGCCAACAACGACCAAACCGTGACACTGGTTGGACTAGAGAGCTTTGAGAGCAGAGACAACCAGCCTCTTTACTCCATTTCATACCCCGACTTCGTCAATCGTGCGCTGATCTCGCCAAATGGAGAGTATCTTGTAGCTGTTCTCGATGACCCATTCCTATATATCCATTGCCGCATGGAAAATCCTCTCTGGACACTAGGAGACAGCATCAAGCATAAATATGATTGGCAAAAACTACCCAAGATTCGTCTCAAGGGCCAGTACGACGATGACAAAACCGAACATCGGGGAAGTTTCGCTCTTTCTTTTTCACCCACCGGCCAATTCTTAGCCGTTGGAACTCAGCACGGCGTCATCTCTATCTTCAATGTTGATAAACTACGCAGCTCTGGAGATGGGGCACTGATCAAAACTTTCAACTCTTCACGTGCTGGTAACTCATATGGAGCTATTCGTGACATGGCATTCTGCCCTGGAAAACTCGGATTACTTGCCTGGACTGAGGATAGAGGGCGTGTCGGTATCGCTGATGTGAGCAGCAACTATCACAAGCGACAAATAGTCGAGCTGAGTGACCGTTCGCAGTTTGACCAAATCCACATGTCAGACAAGTCGGGCATCTGCCTATCTACCCTTTCTAGAATACAACATGCTCAGATTCTTGAGCGTGCGTTCTACCAAGGTTCTAACAGAAGAGAGAATCACCAGGTTAGAGATGTTAACTCGCGATCTATCCCACCTGTTAGCTCAGATATCAACATGAGCCCTAGAGCGGTCCCTAATACCATCCCCGTTAGCAGCCGTCCCTTGTTCGAGTCTGTTCTTATTGGTCATAGTCTACGGAACTCCATAGCGCAACACCACCGCAGCTTGCCTCCCGCAGCTCTACTGCATGAGAATAACGCCGGTACAGAGACTAGTACCACAGGCTACGATCGGGGAACTACCCGTCCATTTGCCGTTGCCTGGCCTTCATTGCTACGTGACGCATCGGAATCATCGGATAGCCCGTACAGCGACATCTTTGGCCATTTCGAAACTCTCGAGCCATTATTTGCCAACAGTGCTGTGCTAGCTGCTGAGGCTCGCTCGTCACGCCGTAACCTTGATCGCCACAATCTCACAGATGCTAATAGTGGCGAAGGAGACGGTAGTGATAGTGACGCTGCTACTATTCTTCCGTCCACTCTCGTCTACCCCAACATCCCCAACGTGAGAGTCCCTAGTCGCGCAGTATCTTATTCGCACTCACCAAACGACAACACTTCTGGTCTTGTTTGGGGCCCTAATGGAGACGTCCTGTAAGTTCCTAAGATATCAACTATTTACTTTATTCAGACACAATACTAACATCATCTTTTAGATTTGTCGGCTCTGAAAATGGCCTCTATGAGCTTCACATGAGCACCCCGTACTGGAAGACTAAGTCTAGCATTGAGCTGCGCTAATTTCTTATCTTAACCACACGATAAGCCTTCACACACAACCATCGCTCATTTTTCATACTTTTTCCGTTTTAATACGCCAAATCACTTGCGATTTGTTGTACGCCATAATGTCTAACTCGACGAATTTGTTTTGTCATCTTTGAATGTATACCCTTCCCAGTTCTGTTTGCGACGTTTCTTAATCTGTTTTACTAAGGGTCTTGAGGTGGCAGAACATTTTTTAGATATTGGCCTATAGACATGGAGTTATCAGGAGTTGATTAAGTTCATATAACGATGAACATACATACATATGAAATATATTTATAACTTTTTTTTTTCTTAAAGGAATATAAGTCCAATATCAATACAATAGCTTCTCGACTTCCTTTGCAATAGCCAAAGAACTCGTTAGGCCTGGGCTCTCAATGCCAAGTAGATTCACCCAGCCCGTATAGCCATCTTCCTTGCGAATAATGAAGTCCTGGAAACCTTTCCCTTCGCCTACGGCGCCTGCCCGGGCTAATTTTGGTCGGAGTCCAGAGTAGTCTGGCTCTAGTAACGTCGCGTCTACTGACGGCAGATACTTTTGAATCTCGACAATAGCCTCGGGTAGTCTAGCGCTATTGACAGTCAAGTCGTCAGGAGAATCGACCCATTCGACGTCTGGCCCAAAACGTAGCCGACCTGCAAGATCTAGTGTTAAATGTGTCCCCAAACCACCGCCGCCAGGTGTTGGCGCCGGATATATCAGACGCCGTGTCTTGGGTGACGACCCTGAGTAGGAAAAGTAGTTTCCTTTGGCATAGAACATGCTACGCTGGCGATCCTGGGGCACGATTAAGTTGTGTAAATCGACGGCTCCCAAGCCTGCAGCATTGATGAGTGTTTCGGTGGTGATGTTGCTGACTTCGCCAGAGTGGGCGTCACGCACACCAAGACGCCATCCAGCCGAGCCGAGCTCGCCCAACGGTTCAACGGCGACAACAGCCGAGTTCAAAGCAAGCGTACCACCAGCCTCTGTGAACAAGCCCAGCAGCGCCGCCATGAAGCCATGCGAGTCGATAATACCTGTCTCGGGACTCTCCAACACTCCCGCAGCGGCACGTACTGCCGGTTCCTTACGGGCCACCTCATCCGCACCGACCCAACGCATCGGGACTTGCAACCGGGCAGCAGCGGCGTCCAGTTTGTTTAGTGCTTCCAGCTGTGCTGGTGTCTGGGCAACGATCCATTTGCCGAGTCGGGCATGGCCGACGGCGTGGGCGGTGCTGAAGGCGTAGGCGAGTTGACGACCACAGATGCATAGGCGAGCTTTGAGGCTGGAGAGTCCGTAGTAGATGCCGGCGTGTAGTACTTCGCTGTTGCGAGAGGACGTCTCGGTGCCGACTGCTGAGCGGCGCTCGAGGAGTAATGTGCTAGCTGAGGGGTGTTCTTCGGCTAAACGCCGGGCGATAGCGAGCCCGACAACACCGCCGCCGACAACCTAAGATGGGATGGAGTTAGTATTTTGGTCATGTATATGATCAAAATGGCATTCTTACAGCGTGTGTGAAATCGGCGCTGTGTAATGTAGACGCCGAGAATCTGCGGACAGCTGTAGAACGAACAATGGCTCTACGAGAAAACATGATGATCTGATCAGCTACGATAGAGTTCTACATTTAACTTCTCTATGACTTGACGTATATGTGCTCAAACCTATCCGCCATAGTTTCCACCAATCACACCATTCGATCGCAGCTCCAAGTACACTGTAGTCCCAAGTATAGCTAACAGCTAAGATAACTATAGATAGATAAACTAAATCCTAGAAGCTGGCATTTGAACAGAATTGGCTAACAAATATCGGATCCTGGTCATTTGCGGAGAACTCCACATAACCCTATATCAACGCTCACAAGTCACAACCCTAACCATGGTACGCCTACAGCTTTGATTAGCAATATATTTCTCCGTCTTGGACATTTATTAGCAAGTCGGTCAATCTCCATTGGGAAAGCTTAATCCTTTCAATGTTACGATAGGGCAACCAGGTCGGTCCTAACTCCAGAATTTAGTGTTTGGTTGACGTATTATTACTTATCTTGTGTATTATCAACAGGCTTGGCCAATGTGCGAGCAAGCTGATTGTATTTACTGTAGTGAGTGAGAAAGGCAAAGCAAAAGAGAACCAAAATTCAGCATCAAGTACTCGGAAGGTTATCGTCTCCAATATAAACTGAAGAGAAGAGAAACTCAAGCCGGAGAGCCAAGAAGGCAACTACAGGTTCGGCTGGGCGAGATATGACAAGTCAAAAGTGGAAACGCGTTTGATTTCTTGGGCCACTGATAACACCAAGATAAAGAATAAACAATGTGCAGCTTGCCGGCCGGCTCCGGTCCATGGCCTTCTATAAGAGACGGGCATCTGCACTTGTTTTTTTTTCTTTTTCTTTTTCTTTTTCTTTTGGTTAGCCAAGCTGGTCTTTTCTAGTAACCATCCAACACTGAGCATCTTCAGCCATCCATACACATACGCTAACCACAATGGTCGCTTCTTCCACGGCTACTATCACGGCTGCTCCTCCTGCGGCCAACATCACCATCGCCGCCCGCAAGAACGAAAACTTCGCCCGTATCGTGACCGGCGGCATTGCCCTGCCCGGAATCCCATCCTTCACCGACGCCTACCAACAACGCCAATGGCAGCTCGAGCACATGGCAGGAGCCTTCCGGGTATTTGCCCGCAAGGGCTTCACCGAAGGCGCCGCCGGCCACATCAGCGTGCGCGATCCAGTCGACCCGACGACTTTCTGGATTAACCCGATGGGCGTACACTTCGGCATGCTCACGGCGGCAGATATGGTGCATGTCGACGAAAACGGCTCCGTTATAGGCGGGAATCGGCGTGCTGTGAATGCCGCTGGTTTTATGATTCACTCGGCCATTCACCGCGCTCGCCCAGATGTACATGCTGCGTGTCACGCACACTCGGCTCAGGGCAAAGCTTGGAGTACCTTTGGCCGTGAGATCGAGATGTTGAACCAGGACGCATGCATCTTCTGGAACAACCATACTGTCTACAAGAACTTTGGAGGCGTCGTCCTGGCTGCCGAGGAAGGCGTGCGTATCGCCGAGGCGCTGGGTTCTCAGAATAGATCCATCGTTCTGCAGAACCACGGCCTTTTGACTTGTGGTGGTACAGTTGACGAGGCTGCCTATCTATTCACGCTTTTGGACCGGACGTGTGAGGTTCAGATGATTGTCGAGAGTACTGGCCTAGAAAAGAATATCATTGATGACAAGGAGGCTGAGTACACGTACGTTGTCGATGCTGACCCGGAGACCCTTTATTCCGAGTTCCAGCCCGATTTCGAATACGAGATCTGGAAGTCAAACGGCGAGATATCCAAGGGCCCGTCTATCTAATGAAGGATGACAATGTATACACTGCTGGTAGCTAGCTGATAGGATGTCACTAAACTTAATGAGTAACGAACTATCTAATACAATGCTTGGAACTTCGCTCTCTTACTATGTAAATATAGATGACATGCAATTCAAATGCTACCGATACCTAACTCTTAGTTCAACATGGCTGAAAAAGCCTCACCAATAGCATCACCACCCGCCCCAGGGTTGCCGCCCTTCAAGTCTTTGTTAGTAGCCTGGACAACGATACGCTTGTAGCTTGTCAAGGCCGGGGTACCATTATCCGTGACCTCCAAGATGATGTGTATCTTCTGACCCTTCAGTACTGGCTTCCGGCTTAGTAGTTCTACACAGCACCGTTCATAGCTAGGAAGTTGGACGTCGACAATCTTATCATCACCATCTACAGGATTTATCTTGAGCGGCTCAACTTCGATGAAAGCACTCCATTGAGTTGCGCTAGGCTCGCGGTACCGCCACCATTTATATGACAATACGTCTCCGTCTGGATCGTATGTGCCAGAGGCATCTAGACGCAAGATGCTTCCTGCCTCTAGGTCTAGTTGAATTAGTCCAGATCCAACCGAGCCATTGACGGATATCACCGGGTGGTGGTTAGTCTTGGCAACATCACCAAGAGTCCACTGTATACGGGCTGCAAAGTCGTTCTGGAAATGCTGACGCCAGCGCCAAATAGACGCTTGTGGGCTCTTGTAGGTCCGTCCATCCTGACCAACTACCACGTCGTGACAGTCGCTGTAGTGGTTATTAGCCGTTAGCCCTGAACCCACCGTGGTTTTTTGATACCGTCCCCCCCAAGATCCATATTCTGGGTTCTCGCTATCTCCAAGTCCGTTTTGAATTAGGTACAAGAAAGTTGGCGTATCACCTTCTGGAATGAACATGTAGTTGGGATAGACAGATCCAAGCGGTCCAATTTGAATATTGGTCTTGAACCACTCTGGTGTCAGTTGACTGAAATCAGGTCCACCTTGATCAAAACCGTAGTACCGATCGCCCGATATGCCAGTCCATGTGGCTAGGCCATACTGGTTCCAACTATGGATGGAGCATATGTAAAAGATGTCTGGGAATGTGGCGCGTATCCATGAACCACAGTCGTCCTGGTCAGAGATAGTATACACGCGTATCTTAGCTCGTATAGCCGAAAATGCCTCCGGAGTTTGAGAAGAGCGTAGTTTCCATAGCGCCTGTGCAAGAACATTGGCGCCTCCCCATCCTAAAATCCACAAAGGGGCGTCGTTAGGTTCGAGAAGACGATCAATCAATAGTTGGCCGCCCTCTGAAATGGGAACATCATCGCCCACAGCTTCAAATCCGTACACCTAAAGACAAGATATCAGCTTCTGAAGAAGTTCCCAATTGTAAGGTGTGTACATACTGCAGGTCCTGACTTGACGACGCTCCATAGGTAGTCCGCAGACGGGTACGGAAAGTCTGGGTGTACGTTCTTGTTCAAGCTCTCTATGGCGCCGCTGTAGGCATCAATGATGTTGATCATATCTTGAGGGCATACTTTGGCCGGCATCCATGTTGACGTGCAAGCAACAAGGCCCTCGGTGTTGAATTGGTTGCTGTAGAGAAGGTAGCGGACGAGAGACTCGGCATCGTCTGGCTCATTCGAGATATCTGATATGATGAAAACCCTAGGCTTGCTTGGGAAGCCACCAAAAGGTCTTGTGGAAGCCATGTTCGATAGCGTGAGATGGCGACGTGGATGAAGTTGGAGAATGAGACAACAAGAAGGAGGTAGGCTCTACTTTGGGCGTTTGAGAAGATGGTAACGGTCGAGACAAGCCGCGGCCGGGTGAAGACAAGATTTAAGAAGTGTGCATGATAGAAGTAAGGAAAGGACAAGCGCCCGTTGGCGAGTTGGTGATGGATTTGACGATGAAGCTAAGCACACGTGGATCAACTAATTGTGTAGGAGGGAGAAAAAATAGTGCGACATAAGATCAGCTGTGAATCGAATGGCGGGGTTTTCTTGGTAACAAGATGGAAGGTTATGAAGCCCATTTAGGCAACTACAGCGTTTGTCGTGAAAATAGCTAGTGATATTGAAACCACCACCGCCTCCATCTCGGAGCAATTACCTCGCTGTAAAATCATAAATGAGCGGCTAAACTTCCGAAGAATACGCTGGCATATACTGCCACGAGGCTGGTGTTTATAGTTACGATATTCGTTCAATATCTGGTGGTCGTCATCACAGTCACTGCTAATATCCAACCACCAAGCACCCTTGGCCCCCAGTCTGCAAGTCTGTGTGTCTTTGTTTTCCTTATTAGGAAGTGTCAACCACCGCAAGGTGATATTCTTTGTGCCCTTTTAGGCCAAAATGCGGAGTTTGTGACTAGTCAGTGTTCCTTGAACAAGCCTCCCACGTTTGGATCGCCTAAGTCAAGCGACGACAAACGCATACTCGGCGTTTACTATTCAACCAAGCTTTAGCATTTTCTCGATGCGCGATGGAAACGAGTGCCAGCTCCTCCAATTCCGAGTTGCGAGTATAGTTCTGACTCGTGTCTATGGTGTAGTTCGTCAAGACCCAGCCCAAACATGTCACTGGCCTAGTACCGAATAGAGTATGGACTTCCACGATCCAACAAAACAAGCAACATAGCAAACCGTGTTTATAGATTCTCACCCGATAGAGACTTACCCAATGTGGTACTACTAGACGCTCAACCCCCAGATGCCCCTCTTCCCCGGATTTTTGTTTTTAGTCTTTAGCGTTGCATGATCTTCTTCCTTTCGTAGCGTGGCAAACACAAATCGAGATGGAGTTTGTCTGGTCTGGCAAGTCTTTCATCCTCCAGGTTTCCATCACAATAGTGCAACCTTGTTTTTTCTGGGGAAAATGACTACGAGCCGATGGATCGTGGAGTCGGGGATTCACGATGGGAAGTGCTACAAGGCCCTCGTCATGCCAAAAAACTAACTATATTCTCATATGCGAAGCTTGTCATAAAGTATAAAAGGATTTGTATTCCCGGATATGGCGATCATGGGAACAGCTTCGTTCCACAGTAACTACGATCAGACAATCGAAGGCCACGTTCATAGCATATAGATATACTTCTTTCTTTATCTTCACTCAATATCGTCTTCTTCTCTTCTCGGTCAGCAAATACCACCAAAAGAAAGATGGTAGCTAATCCCCTCGAGGATGCCGAAAAGGCCAAAACCGAGCATCTCGATGTGCCCATCGACACACATCTTGCCAATCTCTCTAACCAAGAGGAGCACGAGCTATCCAGGTGGGGCTCCATTAAGAAGTACCCCCTTGCCTTCTTCTGGTCGGTCTTTTCTGTTTGGTGCGTACTTCTCGTGGCCTTCGAGAACCAAGCTTCAGGCAATATTCTCAGTGTGCCTGAGTTCCGCAAAGACTTTGGTTATTACTATGAAGGTGACTGGGTCTTACACGCAAAGTGGCAGAGCGCATTCCAGGGCGCTCCAGTCGCATCGTAAGTAGAAGCTTGTCCCTTAAAGCATAATAGATAGTATTTTGGCTGACAATACTACTGATAGTGGTATCATTGGCGCTCTAGCGTGCGGTTCCATAGCTGATATGTTTGGCCGCCGTGTGGTGTTCATTGGTTGCTTTGTCATCACATATGCCGCTGTCACTATGGAGTTCGTAGCTACATCCAATGAGCTATTCTTCGGCGGCAAGTTCCTAAATGGCTTCGCTGTAGGTGCTCTGGCCTCGGTGACTGTTTCTTACATTGGCGAGGTATAAACTCGAAACTATGTCATCCTTGACACCATAGCTAACTTCTTTGTGCTTTAGATTACGCCCCTCGCTCTTCGTGGTCTCCTCACGTGCCTATCCGCGCTGTCTTATACTCTCGGTCCTCTTATCGCGGCCATCATCGTCAACGAGACTGGAAGTGGCTCTACCCGCTGGGCTTATCGCGCTGTCTTCTGTGCGCAATATGGATTCGCCGTGGTCGCCACTATCATGGTTCCATTCATGCCTGAATCTCCCTGGTGGCTTGCTTCGCAGGGTAAGCAAAATGCTGCGTTGCGCTCTTTGGCTCGCCTAAGCAGTACCGGTGACGAAGGACGTAAGCGTCTAGCGGCCATCAACCAAACACTTGACGAGATTAAGCGCGAAACCCAGGGTGCTACCTATTTGGAGTGTTTCCGCAAATCGAACCTCCGTCGCACCATCATCTCTATTGCGCCTTTGTGCATCCAGTCGCTATCTGGCATCGTTTTCGTTGCAACTTATGCTACCTACTACTACCAGCTGGCTGGCTACTCTACCTCCGCATCTTTCAAACTCCAGATTATCCAACAATGCGTTTCGCTCTTAGGAAACATGATGTCTTGGTATCTCGTCGACCGCATGGGCCGTCGTGATCTTACATTCTACGGCCTTGTCGTCTTAACTATCATCCTCTGGATTACCGGCGGTCTAGCCATCTCAGGCACCCCCGGAGCTATCAAGGGAACTGTTGCCATGATGATTGTCTACTGCTGGTGGTACAACGTCACTATCGGCGCTACAGCATACACGATTCTGTGTGAAGTATCGACTTCCCGACTACGTGTCAAGACAGTTGCACTGGGACTTGCCGCACAGAACGGCCTTACCATGATGTGGAGTTTTGTGCTACCCTATCTCTTCAACCCTGACAAGGCAAACCTGCGGGCCAAGCTAGCCTTCATTTTCGGTGGAATGGCTATTCTGAGTGTGGTGTTTTTGTGGTACTGGCTGCCTGAGACAGCAGGTCGCACATATGAAGAATTGGATGAGATGTTCACAAAGAAGGTCCCCCCGAGAGAGTTCAAGGACTTCGAGACCGATGTTCAGAAGAACGGGGCGATTGTTACAACGGCTTATGCCTCTTAAAAAGGCTTGGTGCTAGCAATTACACGTGGAGTTGTATCCCAACAGAATTGTATACCCTATCTTCTTTTATAAGTCAAGTGAAGTCGTTCTCTTCATCGGAATCCACTTGATGTGATTTTTTGTTTATCTTATTATCGTCTCCTTGACTATATATCACATCATATCCAATAATTCAACAACAATTTTATTTTGACATGATTCATAAAACCCACAGTTTACTGTCAAGATAGGCGAAAAGAAAAAAACAAGAGATCTTAAATAACCAGGAAAAGAAAGAAGAAAAAGAAAAAAGAAAAAAGATAAAACCAACCTTCCCTCCTACAACCCTCGGGGGGGTACCTTTGAGTTCGAGTACCTCCCCCTCCGTCCAAAGACGAATCTTCCCCCTTCG
This sequence comes from Davidsoniella eucalypti, assembly GCA_004009845.1. Taxonomy (NCBI): domain Eukaryota; kingdom Fungi; phylum Ascomycota; class Sordariomycetes; order Microascales; family Ceratocystidaceae; genus Davidsoniella; species Davidsoniella eucalypti. The sequence continues at coordinate 178,072 of RMBW01000031.1, read as the reverse complement.
TCGTGGGTTTTAAGAGCGACCAGCACATATCCCCAATGCTGCTGTCCATTCTCGTTTTCTTTTTCGACACTTGTCGTCTTCGAAGCACCGTTTCGTGAAGCCTTGAGCACGATTTCCCCTCTCGAGGGATGTTCTCACCAGCGACCGACCCCGCACCTTTTCGATCGTTGGTCTCCCGAGTCTATCCACTCACCTCAGGGAGCCACACTCACACAACGGCGGGTAGCCTTTTGAAGGTTCCGGATGCCCGACCCCGCGGCGCGGGAATCTTGTCGCGAAGAACTTTGATTTGATTTGATTATATTTAACGTCTACCTAAATCACTAAGATCATACGACGCCGGATTGGTTACCGGGCAGATATTTAACGTTGTGCCTGTATATTAAAGTTGTTTTTGGCAATTTTAAAGTGTAAAAACTAGTTTGAAATGTAGCGATAAGTGCAAAAGCAAAGAAAGGTAATAGTAGAGGAAAATAGTAGAAAGAAGCAGTAAAAGCAATATAGAGGAAATAAGAAGAGCGAAAAATTAACGTCTTCCGCTTGACAAACTCAATAGCTTTGTATGTGCGGGACGAGACTGTCCCCTAGCCCCGAAGAACTAGTGGTCCATACCTCCACTATGAGCAGCAAAAACAAATACAAAAAAAAAAAAAAAAAAAAAAGGAAAAAGGTTGTAAAACATGAAAAACAAAACATCGAACAGCAAGGCAAATAAAACATACAAAAACATAAACAAGAACCACACCAAATCCTCCTCAGTCACTTCCCCCCTCCGTTGTACTTGTCTGGCCCGCTGATGGGGCTTCTTCTCTAGGCGCATGGGCTCTGTAATGCCTCCATTTCACCTCTAATCTCTTGGCAAGATACTTGCAGGAGCTCTCTTTCCGAAGTAGCTTTTTGACAAAGCTAGTCTGGAGTGGTCTCTCATTTCTGGGGCGCGCCCAGGGATGGAAAGGTTCCTTCCGTTGATGGCACAGTGGACAGTTTCTTTCCGCATCCGTATGTTCGAACCGGTCATGGTACTCCGCAAAGTCGCCATGGCCTGTCCGGGCAGTTAGGATCCGTCCCACCGTAGATCTGTGCTGGTCTTTAAACCAGTCCACCTTGTAGACAGTCTTTGTTTCAAAACGAACCCCAAGGTGCTTTCTCGGCTTGCACTCCGCTATCCATGACTTGAAGTCGGCATTTAGCTGTGCGTTTTTCCATCTGTGGGCGGAAGCAAGGGACATATGGTCGCGGTCGAGGTCCACAAGCTTAGTATTGCTCAAGTTTCATTCTTGCCAGCCCTATTGGAGATGCGTTGTGCAACACCCAAATTGTCAAGGCACAGATACAGACTGTCTGCATCGGGAGGGGCATGCTTGATGGCCGCATTGTCTGCAGCAATAGCCTCTGTGTCAGCCACTTCTCGTAGAGAGCCACATGTGTCCTTCTATCTATGTGATGCACAGCGGGTGCCGGGAGTCTACCGTGGAAGCCCGAATGGCGGCGGCTCTATCAAGGTCCTTCAGTATCATCTCCATGTTTGGGAACGAGGAGAGGATATGCAAAAGCCTAGTTGGCGTGGTACAGTACACTGGCAGTGCGGCCCTCAGGGCAGCTCTCAAAGCTACCTCTAGCTTTTCTTTCCCTGTAGTCTGCATGAAGGGAGACCAGGTGGAAGAGGCATACGTCAGTTGGGGGAGCACGCAACTCCTTACAGCATGTAGCAGACTCCTCACTGGGGTTCCTCGGTACACTCCCGAGAGAGCTCGGAGTGCGTTCGTGGTTGGGGATGCCGTCTTGCCCAGGGGCTGTGTTTCCCGGTTTGAAGTCAGAGGTGGCATGCTATATGATGCTCTGGCACGAGTCCAATTCAATGCCTTGAACACATCTCCTGGCTCGTTGATGGCTTCGATGTTCCGTTGCCACATTCCCCGCCTAGGTGGGCTTGGGATCTCTGGTGAGTTCCCTTGCGCCCTGCAATGTCGCTGTCCATTCTCTCGCATCTATTGATTTATTTCATGATGCACCGTTTTGTGAGGCCTTGAGCCTGTTTCTTCCTCTCTCGAGGGTCATTCTCACCAACGACCGCACACCCCCTTTTCTCTACACTTTTCAAGATCGCTGGTCTCCCGAGCCTCATCTCCGCTGCTCAGAGATTCACACTCACACTCGGAGGGCAACACTTTGAAGGTTCCAGTTGCCCGAAATTTCCGGCTCTTCTTGTGTTGTGCTTTGCACTTCATTTGATTATGCCAACACAAACCTGTGATAGCTTCTCCCTGAGTTGCTCCCTCACAATGAAAACACTTTGGGTTTCCACTGTGTTTTCCAACAACCCACCAGGGGGACGGCTGTGAAGAAAGTTTAGCTTAATGCTGCTTGGCCCCTCCCGATCCCCCGACGCTGACCTCGCGATAGTTGTCTCCTTGAGCATCTTCCTCGCACCCTGAGCACTCTGGTCTTTTCCTTTATGCCTCTACCAACCTAGGTGGACAGTGAAGAAACAAGTTTAGCCAGGCTAGCGCTGCTTGTCTTCTCCACTGCTTCCACATAAAGACGTAAAACGATGAATAATAAATAATAAATAAATAAATATATTGACAATCGTCACGAGGGTCTCTACTCTCTTCTACTGCTTGATGGCCACGCTTCACACAAGCTTTTTGAGTTAATCTTGAAATGCTAGCACTACAACGGCATCATACAACCTATCTCCTTTAGACTCTTGATGTTGATGCCTTCCAGCCAGTGAAATTAGCATATTCCTAAGCTCTCCATCTCATAATTTTGGCTGACCATTGCAACATCAACAAAGATACCTTTCTTAGATATCTACTTTTTCAGTATGTTAATCAATAATAGCGACGCGTGAATTACATGATATATACATATATTTCATTTTTTGGCGATTGCTAAAGATTATCTCAGAAGAAGAATCTTAGGAGGTCTGACGCGAAAATAGCGAACTTGCCAAGTAGTATGTTAATATGAGTGTGGAGAAAATATGTAAAGGGTAATAGGAGTCTATGAAGGAAATGTTATGGAGGTGTTATTATATAGAGTCGAGGTAAGTCACGTGATGTGCAAGGCTAGTACACCTACAACACGATTTGATGAATAGGTAATTTAATCGCTCAGCTCATTTCTGCCTAACTATCCTATTTCTCGCAAAGCACATTGTGTTCCAACACAATAGACTCACTTACTTCTTTAATATTTTCTCTACTTTTCTTAAATAAAAGCTGCCAGACATCATGGATGTATCTAAATTATCTAAAGAAGAAATATTTCAGCTATTCGAGGTTAGTAATTACTCACATAAATGCAGGCTCCTTAGCACAAAATTTAGATCTAACTCGTTTTCAATATCTTAGCAAAGGGATCGGGATGCAAAAGCTTCTGAACAGAGAGCTCGAGAAGCTGAACAGAGAGCTGAGCAAGATCGAGTCGAAAAAGAAGCCGCCGAACAGAGAGCTAAGCAAGAGCGAGTCGAAAAAGAAGCCGCCGAACAGAGAGCTGAGCAAGAGCGAGTCGAAAAAGAAGCCGCCGAACAGAGAGCTAAGCAAGAGCGAGTCGAAAAAGAAGCCGCTGAACAGAGAGCTGAGCAAGATCGAGTCGACAAAGAAGCCGCTGTCAACAGGGCTCGAGAAGCTGAACAGAGAGCTGAGCAGGAACGAGTCGACAAAGAAGCCACCAAACAGAGAGCTGAGAAAAGCGAACACCTAACCAGAAAAACAACATTTGCAACTAACCTCTATAACGGCTTTGCTCTCAACTTCCAAACCTACAAAATGGAGACGGTATTGTCTCGGCTCACAACAGGGGGACCTACTTCGGTCGCTAATCGATCATACCCACATCTTCTCAAATCCTGGTCAGACTTCCAAGGCATTCATGAGCAGAAGTTTTCAGAGTTTCAATCCGTCTTTGAACAGGAGCATTTATTTGATAGTTTTAATGAAACTGCTGCTGCCCAGCGTGCTTTATGCAGTCAGTGGCTATCCAGTGAGAGCGACGCGAAAAGCTTTTCCAAACCTGCCATTGAGGATCATGTCCAGGAAGTTATCAATATTTATCTACAACACGACCGATGTGACGCTACGGCCTATAATGGAGTCAAAGAAGTAATATTCAATTCGAACACACGATATGCCAACGTGATTCAACGACGTCAGCAGAGAGCACCAGAGCAGCAACAGTTCCAAGATTCAGTATATTCTCAACTCCACAATCTACTACTAGAGTCTCAGACCCAGGCCTCAATGGATCTGCCTAGATCTTCGGATGAGCCAGAAAACATCAATATTGCTAACCTCCGTCATAGAGAAAGCGCGAATACTCAGCCAGATCAACATCAATCAGGTAGGAAAAGGGCTGCTTCATCTAGTGCTCCTAGCGAGACACCTTCAACTTCTCGGCCCTCCTATTTTAATATCAGTCAAGGCATCTCTCGGGATCCCCAAGACTCCCTGAACACTCCTAGAGCTGTCAAAATCGAAAAGCTACTCTTCATTGTGGAGTACAAGGCAGCTCATAAGCTCCCTCCTGCTCAGCTTCGAGCAGCCCTAGACCACTTTTCTACTTCAGACCCATCCTCCTTCTATAACAGTCTCAAAGGAAGCACAAAAAGATCTTTGAATCAATCTGATGAAGCGGAAAACAGTAGATATATGCTCCATTTTGTTGCTTGTGCTGTGACACAGGTATATCACTACATGATTAACTATGGGCTTTTATATGGATACATCACGACTGGCGAGTCCTTCATTTTCTTGAGTATTGATATGGCAAACCCTAGCACTGTTCATTACTCCCTCTGTATTCCCAGAGAACAAATCTCTGATATTCTATTTCTTAATCGAGATAAAGGCCCTGTAGACCCTGAGATTATCGAGGAGCATATTGAAAGTATCAAGCAGACGCCAGTTGCTTATATCTTGACGCTGATGCTCCTATCACTTGAACAGCGAAAACTTAGTTTAAGCGATATTCAGGCATTAAGGTCTCAAATACGCTCTCTACCAAGTTCATATGAAGATGACACATCAGGCGAAGCAGGTCCACATCTAAGCCCAGAGGCCCATCCAGATACTCCCGGGCTAAGTGATGGTGATGATAGTAGCACAGAAAGAGGAGGGGGTCATGGTAGTTTGCCTTTTCGACCTCAAGAACATACTGCTTGCCTTTCTAGTTACTGTACACAACAGTGTCTATATGGCCTGGTCCATGGTTTTGAGTTTGACCAAGACTGTCCAAACTACCAATTTCACCGGAAAGCAAACACTGATACTCAAGATCAACGACATCAATTGAGTCCCTCCCAATTCTTGAACGCTATCAAGATCCAAATGGATACGAATCTCGATAATGGCTGTGAAGATCTGGATAAACATGGTGCTGTTGGGGCCTTGTTCAAGCTCACAGTGTATCCATATGGCTATACATTGGTTGGCAAAGCCTTTGAGAGTGAGGATACATGGCTACTTCAAAAGGAGCTCATTGTCTATTCAAAGCTCAGGAGTCTCCAAGGAACTGTAGTTCCTGTTTGTCTTGGGAGTATCACATTGAAGATGGGGATTCCTTTGAGATTCCATGATTATAAGCATGTTCTTCTACTTGCTTATGCTGGCGAGTCTATCACAGAGTTGCCAAAGGAAAGTTATAGTGGTCTTAGAGATATGGTTTCACAAATGGCAGAGTGCGGTATTGAACACGGCGATCTTGAAGAGAGAAATATTCTCCAAGACTCTCAAACAGGGAAGTTAATGATCATTGATTTTGATATGGCTACAATTCTGGATCGGCCACCGTCGCGAAAGAAGCCATTGATTGATGCTAAAGTAGAACAGAACTCGAAGCAATTGTATCTTGAACGAGCTCTTGTGTAAATCTTTAGTTGTTTGGTAGTTGGTAGTTCTTCTGATATCATATAATTCGTATTTGCTAATGCTGCTCTCATTTCTAATGTAATCTTCTATACACTGGTTCAACATTTTTCTCTATTGAGCTGGCCTACAAAGCTAAGTTTGATATGCTTATTCTCATTTGCTTGGTGTCTTCCGCTTTTACTTCACAGGGCCTACCAAACCAGACGAATAAACCCACACCGCTTCTAGTGCTTCCATGCTATGTCCATTTTCATTTCTAGATATCGGGGTTTCGATGTGGTAAAACGTACGAATTGGCTCGCAAATGACTGTACTGCTTCTCGAATACGGAGGTGAATGGTTCTAATATATATAGTTACCCAAATCAATACTGTATAATGATTAACATATAACTATACATCTCTATCTTTATATCTGTGTAACACTATATATGTCTTCATTCGAATTGAATCCTCGATACGGGATAGAGAACAGCCATGTAACCAATCCAAAAGTCAAAATGTCCAGACAACTCTGTTCTGTCCCAGCTTTTATCATTCTGGATTTGTAACCACCGAAACGCATGTGCTTTGACGACGAATTGCTGAAATCCCGGTGCTTATATCGGGTGAAAGAAAGCATAGTCTTTCAAAAAGCTTTGAATGGCTCATTTGCTTCTTTTGGGGGATTGAAGTCATTATAATCCATTCCTACTACAACCTCAAAACGTGGATCACATGTTCTATCATGACCTCATTTGAGCTCTTCATTCGACTATTTGTCCGATTCTGGCGAACACCCAAGATGTTATCGCTGAAGCTTGTTTCCCATCGTATATTTGTCTCGCCACTGTTGGATAGTATTCAAGGCGAAATCATTACAGTGCCAGAGAAGATCAGAACAAGCTGTTAACAATTTGGAATATGTTCACCAGAAACTGATGGATCTTTGGTTACTCGGAGACGACTCCGCTATCAGATAATGAAATCAGTAAAGTCATTGCAAAATACACGCTACATGATCGGCAAATTTTCGTTGGGCGATAGACACCATCGATCTACGGCAGCATCAGTTTCTCATTCCGGCTCCACTGAGACAAGCAGGCCACGATGTTTGGTATCGAGATGATCTCTGCTCTCATTCTTTTGGTTATACCTCTGGGCGACCGGTTTGGTGGGCAGCTATCTATACCTAGTTTTGATACTGAGCAAACAGGCCTTCAAATGCACTTGGGATTCCAAAGTACACCAAAAGTAGGGGCGGTTCTTAAGGCTGATAGAAACTTCCATAATGGCGTCCAGGTTCAAACATGCATCATAGTATAGAAAACTATCAAATATTAATTCCATTCACATTAAAGACACTCTGATTTCACAGACATTCAAGTAAGTCCTGCAACTAAATCTCTCGACTAAAATGATTGTTTAAGTGTGAGAAGACACGGATATATAACATATTTCTTGTCTAGTAATGATCATGTCTATCTATATATAATACTTATACTCCATCCAAAGTCCACCCTAATGATATAACCTCAAGACGGTACTTTCTGTGTTAAGCCGTTGAGAATTAAAACTTACGTAATTCTACTCTGGCTGAATGCTGCTCTATAACGTCATTTGCTTTCAAATGCCAATGTCCAGTCCACAGTAACCGCTAACCGCTACCTAGCTTGTTCTTGTTCATGCTATTCTTGCTGTCACCTCCGCTAGCCAAAGACGGCTCTTCTTTTGGTGTTGCAAGTACACTGGAATTCTCTTTTCCATTTCCTTTGGCTTGTTGTGGTGTATGGCTAGTAGTAGCTTCTCTTGGTAAAACAACACTTGCTTTCGCAGCAACATTTGCCTTCTTGTGAGCCATGGATTTTGACTCGGCATTACCGACATTACGACTCTCTGAATTCGCTGTAGTAGTCTTCGTTGGGCGTTTACCCGCAATCGCTTCTGTCCACGTCCAGCCACCCGGACTATCGTTGATCCTAAGATCAACATCCGACCTCTTTTGGGTATCAAACGGTGCTTCGGTACGCGGATTTGGCATCTCCAGAGTCGATGATGCCCCTAGACCAGAACCGGCTGTGGTAGTGTTGGCCCTACTGCTAGCAGCGGGCAATCCCGGAGATGGGGGAGGCATGGGACTCAATGGACCTGCGTCGCTGTCTGGCTCACTATCATGCCAGTCACGATCACTCCAGGTCATAGAGTCGTGGCGCTCCCACTCGCTAGATTCGCAGCCGCCTGAGGTTATGGGAGATACTATGGAGCCCGATGGTGACTGAGGCTCGTGACGACCAGAGCGACCGACCCTGTGCGGTTGCAATAGATCCGGCACGGAGTCTGATGCTTCTGCGGCTTCTGAGTCTGTACGCTTGATACCAAGAGACTTTGCAGTGATGGAAAGGCTTGGCTGGTTAGCATGATGGCCATCTCGGGTCCGTTTGGCCTTGTTGGCCTCCTGGTTAGTCTCATCGCCATGCTGGCTCGGAGGCATATTGGGATCGAGAGCACGCTCCCGGGAATGATCGTCATCGACGCTGAACCGCGTACAGGCAGCATCACTGAAATGGGATTCTACAACATGATGTACAACTGGCCAGCCATATGCGTTGGGAAACATGCGACGAACAATGATGTTGTTGTGGGCATCTGGTTCGAGCTTGACTAGAATTTTGCGCCATGAGAGGCCACGATGATACGCTCGCGCAATCTTTTCCTCAACGCGCATAGTGGCTACATAGTACTCGGTGGCTTCCTTGACATACTCAGGCTCCTTGCCGGCCTTCTTCAGTGCTACTTCGGCCTTTTGTTTTTCCTTTTCTGTGGCTGGCGCAGAGGCAACGGTGGAATCTGAGGCACCCGTGCCGACATGCGGCGGCATATTGGGCGACGTTGGTGAGACGTTGGTGCTGTTTGAGTATTTGATGCTATTATTGGAGGAAAGGCGCGGAAGTGTCATGCGCTTCGGTAGGTGCTTTTTCATGGGCGGCGGTGGGATATCCTGTGGATGATAGACCCGATCATGGAAGATGGTGCGCGCACGCTTAGCCGGATCGATCAGATATGGAACATCGGGGATCTTGGGGTTGATAATGTCATGGGCTGATTCGAAGAAAGTCGTGCGAGGAGGAGCCAGTGTATCGTTACCCTCTTCAAACTCGGCACCAGTGGTAACACGAGACTTTTGCGGAGACAAGGGGGCTTCTTTCGCGGCAGGGGGCAAAGCTGGCATAGGCGGCGGAGTCGAATCAGGGACAGCAGCAACATCGGCCAGCGAAAGCGTCTGGCTGCGAGCGATGATTCGCTTCTGCTTGTTTGATGGCCTGGGTTGCTTCGGTACTTCGTTGCTGCGGAACAGTGCAAACAGGCCTGAAAGCGGGCTAGACAAGCCGGCTGTCGCAACAGACGCTGCAGGTCCTGCCGAATCCTCAGACTGGTTTGATGTCGGAACCACGGAGCGCATGCTCTGGCGGTCATCCTCTAGCATAGCCTCGCTAGAAGGCTGCGGTACCTCATGCTGGTTCTCTTGGCTACCTAGCAGCGGCGTCGTAGGCGCCGGCTGAGCTGATGCCTCAGTGTCGGCCTTTTCGACAGCCTGCCCCTTATCTTCGTCTTCGAGCAGCAGCGGAGCCGGGCGTTGGTTGCGATTGGCGCCAGTCAGTTCAGCCCAACCAGCAGCAACCATGGTCTCGACTAGGCCGGCATCACGGCGCGCCTTTTCAACGCGGCCAAGGCCTTGCCAGTCGAGAAACAGCAGGCAGCTCGTGCGTAACGGTACAATACCGTCGTTAACCACGTTGGAATATACGGTCCGGTTGCGAAACTTTCGGAGTGCCGTGTGGGCTGGCCCGGTGGGCAAGATTCGAAGCAGCGGCTTGGACTCCGGCTGGCTTTCTCCGAGCACCTTTTTGTGCGCCGATTCTCCAAGATTGCCAATAATAGCACTCCAACTACTACGAGCCAAAGTCGGCGGACGCCATGTGAGGCCAAGGTCCTGACCAGTACGACCAACAAGACCAAAATCGAGGGCAAACTTGACGTACATTGGGTTTTCATTGCTAAGGCCCAAGAACGGCGTTGCCAGGGCCACAAAGTTGATGGGCTTGATGAAGTCGAAGAACTGCGGCGAGTGTTTCTGGATATATGCCACGGCGTAAGTCTGGATAAGACCACCGAGGGAGTGACCTAACAGACTGATACTGGTGATTTGGTACGGCAAGTTGAGCTCCGGCATGATATCGCGTATATCGGCACTATGGCTGTGCTTGTGGCTAGCGGTCGAGGAGACCATCGAGGGGGCGGCTGCTGACATTGAGGCATCGTCTTTGTGTGCTTCACCCTTGGCCGCTTCGCCTTTGTGGCTCTTGAGAGCATGTGCCAGAGACTCGCCGGCCCCTCGGGAGATCTCAGGATGATACGGCTGGTCGGGATACGTCAGAGCCAGGATATATCTAGCGAGGCGCTTGCCTAGATACTTGATACCACGCTCAGTTCGAGTAGCATTGCCGCCAAATCCCTTCACCACAACCTCCTCGTGATCGTCGTCGTCTTCTTCTTCTGTGTCGTTTCCCGAATCCACGTCTTGAGGATTTGCAGATGCGGTGCATCCCATACCCCCTGCTGCTGCTCGTGCCGGGCTTTCGTTACATGAGGTTCCACCGCTCTCGGGACTGCTATTAGAGCCGTCGCTATCATTAGACGATAAGCCAGCGTCTTTGTTATGTTGAGCGCGCCGTTCCTTGGCTCGCCGTACTTTAGCATCGGCTCGCGCCTTTCGTGCGCTAGCATCGATACTCTCTTTCAAGAACAACATGTCGGCGCTAGAGTTGCTGTGCAGGCCGTGCGTTAGGACGACTAGATGGATCTTCTTCTTCCGTAACTGAGGCGCCTTTTCGCCCTCAAACATTTTCCCTGCTGCCACGGCGGCCTTCCGGCGTTCTTCACGGACTTCGTCGGCCAGCCGCATGCGATCCTTGCCAACATCTGACCAGCCGGGAATCAGGGGCTTGTTCCAAAGCATCTCGGTGTCTTCGACGACTACATGTATAGCGCGAGAGAAAACACCCTGGTTTGTACTTTTCTGCGATTTATGGTGCTGGTGGTGTGTGTTATGGCTGCTTCCAGGCCGGCCTGTTATTGGTTCTGAATGTTGCTCGATGTTATCAGCTGCTGCAACAGCTGTGACATAGCTGAGATTCAAGGATTTGCGGTCACGGGCGACCACAACCTCGAAGCCTACCGACGCTGAACCTGAGAACAGCACCTGCGATGTAACTTCGACGATCCAGGACACAGACTGACTTTGACTACCACAGCCAGCACCAAACGAGTTGTCGGTACCCAGGCCGGCCTTCTGGCGGAACTCTTCGGGCACAGTCAGTTCGCACTCCCAAGAGCCACCAGCCTTGAGCATAGGTTCGAACTCAGGCACGCCATAGCGACGCGCATTGACAAACTTTGTGTTCGGGTCGAAGGTGGCGGGGTATGCCGCTACCGAAAGACTATACGGGCCATGCACAAAGGCGGCTCGCAAAGCAATGAGTGAGGTGTTGCGGACTCGTAGATATAGCTTGGTTGGTGACGGCAAGATGCGATCCTGGGACGGGGTGTATGTGATGGTATAGCGCATGACCTCTCCCAGCTTGACGCTGCTAGTTTGTAGGAGCAGCAGCATAGTGTTTGAGGGCGCGTGGCTTGGTGTAGTCGTAAGTAGAGATGTGTTTGTATGTGTGCGGCGATGGTCACTATTGCCGGTGCTAGAGCTGGTGCTGTGGAGGGCTCATTTATAACGATGTCTTATCTCGAGCTTCGGATATACGGTCGCAGACGATAGGAAAAGGAGAGACGTTCTGAGGAGGCAGGCAGCCCCAGGAATAGGTTATAGATTAAATCAAAGGGTATCGCGTATCGGGTATCGTGGCAATGAAGGTCCGCAAGATGTCGAGAAAATCAGGCGGAAAAAAAAAGAATAGAAAAAGGCTCTGCTCGCAACTGGTCTCGGACTGGCTGTCGAGGCGGAGCTTTGTCGAGCATTAAATACTGATAGTAAAAATCGTCGTCGTCAATGCTTGTGCTTGTTACTTTGCTTCTGATACAACTGACATAACCAATATACAATTAGCCAATATAGCCAGGGACTTGTTACCAGGAATGGCAACAGGATTGACAGGCGGCAGTGCGGCGGAACAAATTGAACGAGCAAGGATACGATGAAGCTCGGAGGTTAGGTTGCTTTGCTACCAATCAGTCAGCTATTGTACTTGATATTTGTCGAGTCCATTAGAGCCCATCAAGGGCCGAGTTTCGGTTCATCAAAGCTCGAGAAAGCCGAGTAGAGACAATTCCCACGCCGTCTTGTCTCATAAATGCCGTAAATTAGAACAAAACTAATGATACAAAAATATACAAAGACATATAATAAAAAGGAGGTCAACTCACGATACAAGGTTTCCGTTCCGGGTTTTTAAGAAAACCCAACCCAGTATTTTACTAAATGCAGAGAAATCGAAAGCTTGGGCCTTCTCAAGTAAAGCAAAAAAAAAAAAAAGACAAAAAGGCTTCTGAAACATTCAACAACTTCTATAGCTGTAAATCACACTTCGGGGATAACAAAAAAAAATATATTATCTCGGGAACGTGGGTCTACCGGAATAAATGCTTCGCCGGCCGAAGATTGCGGATGAGTTTTTGTTTTCTTTTTCGATTGTTTTGATGATTTATTCGAGGGGCCGTCCAGCGAATTTCTTTATAACCGAAACAACAAAGGTAAGAAGATGGAAAACCTAAAGAAAAATAAAAAGAATTCACATATCTTGTACGATGGTCGTCGAAGGAAAACAAAGAATACAAAGTAAGAAGTCGCGTGCTTGCCCTTTTTTTCTTGTGATCATTTTCATGTTTCCTTTTTCGGCTCAGAAACCATAAGTAAGATTATGTAATCAGAATTCAACAGCAAACACAGCTGTAGATGTTTAGTTGGGATATCCATATGTATAGTCAACATGGTTGCATAGCTCTCACAAGCTTGACCACTCTTTATAGCCCCTCACAAATCCTCTCCAACTATTTATCATATGTCCGTCGTAGTTCCACTCCATCCGGTTTGCACAACGCAAACCAGAAACATAAATATGCATCAAGCTCAAAGCAAAACCTCGGGTTCTTGAAATCCTTTTTCCTGCTTCACAATCCCATCTTATTTTTATTGTCCTGAAGTTTCGTCCCGTCTCTTTGGGCACCTTGTTTGAGAATCTAAATCGATACCCTCATGTGATATTGGCTTGTTTTCTCGCTTCCGCCAATGCCGAGAAACTGTCATAATAAGGATGGTAATGATTCTCTCGGTATTCGCTTGAACACTACCAGTCACATTTGTTTTGCTTGATTTATTCCCACCAACTTCATATTGACGTCATCATCGAATTAGGGTTACATTGATAACCCTATACATCGATCAAGACATTTTTGCATTACACATTACCAACATGAAATAATACATGAAGAGAAAAATCGAGTTGAAAATAAAAGGAAAAAAAAGATCGCGGAGATAGTAAAAAGAAGCAGAAAAAAAGCAGAAAAAAGGAAATGTTGCATGTCATAACATAGACATATCGCAAATACAAGCTTCCCACATGCAAATCTCATATTTGGTCCCAAAACACAAATTAGTCCAACACCAAGACACCTCCCTCCCAAAAAGAAATATAAAAAACAAAAAGGAGCTTCCAGCCAGTGCCATTCCTTTTTTACCCATATATTCGTTCTATTCCCAATCCCATTCTCTACCGCCCTCCTTCTACCTTCAATGCAAAGCAGCTGTCTCTGTGTGCAGGTTTGATTTTATTTGCTTCATCAGACTTAGAAGTCTGGCTCGGGGTTGAATCGTGACGCCGGTTCGGTCATAAAAAGATCCGCAGTCTACAGTCCGCGCTGGATATGAAGAGGAGGAGGAGGACGCTAGAGTTTTCAATGTTGTCAATGTTGATCAATCAACGGCTTATGTTATATATATGTATAGTTTTTTTTTGGTTTTTTTTTACAAAAAAGAAAAAAAAAAAGAAATCTTTGCCTTTATATAAGAGCACTTTCTGCTACTGTGACTCGGGTTGTTTAACGGTCGAGCTAGTTTAGTCAATACAAAATGTCGAGTCAAGTGCTGAGTCGGTTATGCACTGTTCATCTAGCGATAGCAAGTCGTGCTCTTTTGTTCGGCGTAATCGGTTCTTTTTGATGTTTTTTTTGTGCGAATTTAGCTTTCATCATGCCGAAATTATGCTCGTTATTGTCGTAAAGGGGTTGGTGGGGTGTCGTCAGGCGGTCCAAGTGGGATATGTGCCGCCCATTCAGTGACTCGGGTCATTCCAGTTCCTACACCTGTCAGACCAGCCATCGTCGAAGACTTTACATTGTCGTCATCGTGGTCGTACCTGCGGCGCCGTCTTCCGGGCGCGGGCCCTGCGGCATCTTCATCATCATATTCGGTCGGCGCCGGGCCGGGCCGACCGCCATGGCGTCCACCGGGTGCCATGAGCTCGCCTCCTCGAGGAGGTCCGCCTGGCCCACCACCGTACATCGGGTCGTCGTACGGCGCGCGGCCATGCATCATCGCTGCGCCGGGAACTGTCGGGGGCTGCATGCCCATTCCGCGACCTCCGCCATATGGTGGCATGGGTCCTGGGGGTCCATGCATCGGATGGCCCATGGGTCCCATAGGTCCCATCGGGCCGGGAGGACCGCCTAGCGGGCCCATACCACCCATCGGTCCTGGTCCCATGTGACCTGGTCCCATTGGAGGGCCGTTGGGCATCATACCCATCGGGGGCATGCCGCCCATAGGTCCCATAGGTCCCATAGGTCCCATCTGGACCGGACCGCGCATTGGACCATTCATGAGACCACCCATTGGAGGAGGGGACATCGGACCCATAGGCCCGGCACCCATCTGAGGTCCTCCCATCGGTGGTCCATGAGGGTTGGGATGACCGCCATAAAGAGGGGCAGTATGAGACGGAGGAGGCATGCTGGTGCGGTGCGAGAGACGCTCGACTAGACGCTGCTGTTGTTCCATGGAGCCGCCACGAAGACGGCGACTCTTAGAAAGGTCACCATTAGCACTATGGCGCTCGAAGCCGCCATGACCGCCACCACCCGGAGGCATACTGTGGGTAGCACGGTTGTAATCGTCGTACATGTCATCGTCAGCGGGGGCCGCACCACCTCCACCGTTGCCTCCTCTGCCTCCAGAACGGAATCCAGGTCCACCACGGCGGCGGCTGGGTGGCGGCGCAGCTTCATAGGGAACTTCGTAGTCGCTATCCTCATCTTCGTCCATGTCATCCACTCCTCTCGAGGCTTTGCCGCGGCGGGCGAGCATGAGCTCGTCACCACGTGCCTCGGGAACACGTCTTGCTAGCGCACGGTCATCATCATAAGCAGCAGGCGTACCGGAGGCATGACGAGGTCTAGAGGGTGCACGAGCTGTAGGCCGGTGGTCTCTGGCCCTCTCACGCTCGCGTTCTAAGCGGTCACGGTCTATACGTTCGCGCTCACGGTCTCGGCGGTCGCGCTCAAGCTCGCGCTGCTCACGCTGCTCTCGCTCCATCTCACGCTGCTCACGTTCCATCTCACGGTCTCGGCGATTCTCGCGCAACTCCCGAGGATCCATCATGGGATCGGAAGATACGAACTCACCGGGCATGCGACGGACGTAAGTAGTCCGAGCAGCAGGTTCGCTGTGGAAATCATCTACATCTAGATCATACTCGGCATACTTATCTGCATGAGCACCATACTTATCCTGGCCGTAATCGCCGGCATATTTGGGAGGCGCCCGATCGAATTTGCCTGAGGCGGCATAGCGGGCGGCGGGAATAGCAGCGCCAGGATGGGCCGGGTAATGATCGGGATATTCGTCACGGTAACGATCAGCAGCGGCGGGGAATTTCCCACCAGCCTCGGGATAGTCGTCCTCTAGTCCGTCATATGGATCGGCCATAGCTGGGGCACCACGTGTACTAGGCATAGGCCCTTGACGACGAGGAAAGGCTCTGCGATCGGCATAGTCTGCAGCAGTTGGGGCAGCAGCAGCAGCAGCAGCAGCGGCCGCGGCGGCAGCTGAGACGGGTTCTCTACCATAGCCTTGGCGGTATGACATGGCCCCGGCCGTAGCACCAGCAGGAAGCTCATCGTATTCTGCATACTCGGGATACTCGGGGTTGTAATCCATGTAGTCGACGGAATATTCAGCGGCAGCAGCAGCAGCAGCGGCAGCAACAGCCTGTTCTCTCTCCCGGGCCATTTCCATGCGCTCACGAGCAAAGGCGGCGCGGTCGTGGCCAGCCGAAGGTTCTCGGGTAAGTCTTGGTTGGAAGTCCCGCGGTTCGCGGGGTTTAGCTGCATACTCAATGTTGTAATCATCGCGGTAATCACGGGCAAAGTCCCGCGGAGCATCGCGATTAAGCTCGCGAGAGCCGCCGCGGTAGTAATCACCGCCGATGGCACCGGAAACGCTCATGCGTCCGGGTATACGCTGCTCGGCGCCGCGCATTGGTCTGGCAGAATAAGCCATTTCGTCGTCGGGCAGAGATTCCGAGCCAGCTGGGTAGCGAGGGTTGATTGACTCAAGAAGAGGGTCGTATGGAATGGTATGGCAGTCGCAATTATTCCACTTGGTACCGCAGATCGTGCAGAACTCAACGCCACAACGACTGGGAAGCCATACGAGAAGCGTTAGTGACAGATGTTCGCCTCCTTGTGACCAGAGAGAACAGGTTTAAGCGGTTATATCGGTGATGGGAGAGTGTGGAGGGCTGTGATGTGGGGTGATGTGGTGGAGGCAAGGCAGTGGCAGCTGGTGGTTGGAGCGGAGCGAGATGGAAGGATAGAAGAGATAGTGCGGTGCTGGCGGGAGTTATAGTAGGAGATTGCTATAGGAAGCCAGACTCAGAGGCGCAAAACCATCGACACAAAATGCCTGTGCGGTTCGGGGCACAGACATGGAATGGAATCAGATAGTGTTCGGCTAACAAGACGCAAAGTGTAGGTGTAGAACGGGTTGGGTAGAGACGGGCATCTGCCTGTCTGGTGGAAACAGAGCCAAGCCAAGGCCGATGCCATTCAAGGCGCTTGGCATGATGGTATGGAGCTGCTGGGAGATAGAGAGGGAGGGATAGAGCGTGTGTAGTAGTAGATGGCGTAGATGGAAAAGAAGATGGAGCGACAAGGTTGGGGAGCATGGGTAGGTGGGAGGTAGTAAAAGAGGCCCAACTTACCAGATGATGCAATCGGAGCCTTCACGTTGTTCCACAACAGCTTCGCAGTTGAAGCAGCGTTGCCAGCCGTTGATTTTTGTTGCTTCTCTTCGAGGCGTCGGAGCGGTTCGAGCAGAGCCTACTTCGTCTCGATCTCTGTCGCGATCTCTGTGGAGTCGTTTTGAAGCAGACTTGTGAGGCGCGAGGCAAGGCTCGCTGTAGTCGCTGTAGGCGGTTTTGGTGCGAGGAGGGCGATCAAGGTTATCGAAGCTCTGGTCGTCGGCTTCGTCTTCGGTTTGGGGAAGAGACGCACGTCGAGGGCGAGGGCGAGATTGTTTCTTTCTATTGTATTGAGCGAGGCGACGATCGAAGGCCTTTTTGAAGCTATCGTTAAAGTGTTTGCCGACTAGCTCAAGAGGGATGTTCAAGTCGCAGCACTGAGGTGGGAATTGGGTTGGGTCGGTAACAGAATCCTTGAATTTGGACTTTAAGCAACGATGGCATAGAGAGTCGCCGCAATCGAGCTTGATGATCTGTTGAGGGACGATGTCGTCTAGGCACACGATACAGGAAACACTAGAATGATGCAAGGAAGAAAAACGGCCACAGTTAGTGACAATCCGGAATGCAGAGAAGCAATGCAATGTAATGTAATGCAGTGTAAGAAGAAGAACTCTGCTAAACGAGAGTAGGCGTAGAGCGGGCAAAACCAAGGCAAAAGCAGTGTAAAGAGAGGTGCAGAGGTGCGGTGTAGAAACCTGAAGCAAGCAACTAGACTGACTGGGTACGCCGAGCAAGGAAGACAATGCGTCGCCACGTCACATCTCAAGCTAGACACAGAGAGATGCAGACGAGCAAAGTAAGCGGAAACACACGGCACCGCATAGTCCCAGTTCCAGCCCCAGCCTGTTTGCTAGCCACTGCTGCAGGAATACAAGATACAGAGCAAGACGCTATGCTTTCTGTATGTGATTCGAGGGTTGCTTGCCTGGCTACAGAGGCAGCATCAGTAGTAGCAATAAGTAGCAATAGCAAGGGGCCCAC
This sequence comes from Davidsoniella eucalypti, assembly GCA_004009845.1. Lineage (NCBI taxonomy): Eukaryota > Fungi > Ascomycota > Sordariomycetes > Microascales > Ceratocystidaceae > Davidsoniella > Davidsoniella eucalypti. Next base: position 159,931 of record RMBW01000031.1, on the reverse strand, counting down.
TGATCCAAGAGGCGTCCATAGCGGGCCGGGGCATGCAGAACAGTGTGGTAGTGGACGGGAATGGTAGTAGTAGTGGTAGTGGTAGGCAGGGAAATAGTGGGTGTAGACTATAAGAAACACACTTACACTGGGCCGTGGCTGGGTTTGGCAGAGGCAGACGCACTAGTTCCACTGCGTCCAGCTGGCTTCAGTTTCCGCAAGGACGAGTGTCTGTGTGGACGGAAGGGGGGGGGGGGACAGATAGAAAAAGAAACTGGCTACGGGCCGTACAGAGATACGGCAGACGCGCGCGTGATGAAGCAGCAGCAGCAGTAGAAGGGCTCTCCGATGAGGGTTTTGGCGGCCCTAACGAAGAGGTGTGGGTGTAGGCGTGGCCCGTAATGGAGGGCGGAGGGGAGGGGGCAAAGAGAAGTCTCCACGATGGTGTGGCAGGACGAGACGAGAGGCTAAGAGGATGAGGTAAGGGAGTGAGGAAAAGAAGAAAAGAGAGAAAGGAAGAGACAGAGACGACGACAACAGTGGTGGTGGTGGTAGTTGTAGTTGTAGTAGTGATGGAATTGGAATTATGGGTGAGGTCTAATGTGCCCTTCCGTCTGAGGCCTGGCTCGCCAATCCGCACATATGTAATCAAATCTCCAGATGCCTGCTGATTTAGCCGCCTTGGAGACGAGACGTAGAGACTGAAGAACTCTCGAGCAGGCTTGCGGGCTTTTGAGAGGGGAAAAGCCTTGGGCTAAAGTGTGGCTGGATGCTTGAGAAGCAGACACAGCAACAGCGACAGGTATCGATTGTATGGCTTCAGTGGGTAGATTGACATGGCTCTAGCTCGATGTTTAGGCTGGCCAGACTGCTTTGGGCTGCCACTGGGCTCGGCTGCAGGTTGGATTGGGCGCAAACGAAACAAGCTGTCGACAAGGAGCACCAACCAGGATGGACGGACGATGACTATAGCTAGACAGGGATAGACAGAAATCGTGTATCTGCGACCGACCGACTGAAAGATATCGGAAGAAAAAAAGGAAAAAAGAGGTATTTCTTGTTTCTTTTGGCCCCAAGATAACACAGTGTCTGTATTTGAATAAAGGGAATGCGGCTAGTGGCCAAGGCTGTACTTGAGCTGCTCACAACATGCAATGCAATTGTGTGATTTGTACAAAGACCGTGGGAAGGAACCAGGAGGAACTGCCCAAACAAAATCTGAACGAGAAGGTGAAGAAGGGACGACTGAATAGGACAGGACAGGACAGGACAGGACAGGGATTAGTGAATAAATGCTGCTATTGCACTGCTAGATGCTATGCTATGCGCTGTATGCTGTATGCTGTATGCTGTATACTGTGTGCTATGCGCTGTATGCCGTACGATGTGTGCTGTATATTGTGCTCTAGGCGCTATGCAGCATACGTATCTATCTACTGCATTGGCTCGTAGGAATCTCTTCTTTTGATATGCACAAACACAACGTATAAAGGAACACTGAAAGCCCAAATCTGGTTTTTCTGCTTTGTCGACTTTCTTTTTCCTGCAATAAGATACAACATGGCAACATGGGATGTACACACATATATGCAGATATATATATGTATATATATATGTACGATATGCCATACATAATACAGAGTTGCCACAGTGTACTGCTCGGAGCCGGCTGATCTGCTGATGAACTTTCAGTCAACAAACAGGCTGGTCTCTTTGTTTTCTTTTCCTTGGCGAGTCACGGCCATGGCAAGCCATATGGTGTTTGTTTGCCTGCTACAGATCCTTGTGCTACAGCATAGCCCATGATTGGTGAAGAAGAAAATAGGGCATTGGAATTGGAGCCGGAACTGGGATTGGGGAAACGGTAGCGACATGGCATTTTCGAGGGCATGCAGATATGTTGTTTTTCTTTTCGAACAGCAGATTACCGGTGCGGTGTCTTACCTCTTGTTGCTGGATTTCTTCTTGTCGGAGCGCCGGTTGAAGGCGGGCGGCATACTCTGGCTGCGATCGGTGACGAAGCTTGCCCTGCCAACAGACGATCGCCGACGTCTGCGATGAGCCTGCATCTTGCGGTCGACGCTGTCTTCCTCGTCGTCTTCGTCGCTGTACATGTCGCGGGAGATGTCGCTGGGGCCGTCGCTAAAGGCGTCTTCGTTGTCGCTGGGCTCTGTTTCATATCTTCGGGACTTCTTGGTCGGTTTCTTCGTAGGTTTTGCAGGCGCGACTCTCGGCGATTCAGAGGCTGTCGAGGGCGCCGTCGACACATATTTGCTAGACGCCGGGGTTCTATGCGTAGCGGTGGGCTTCGTGGGCGCTCGGCGCTGCGCGAACTTTGTCTTCGTTGGCGGCGCAGACTGCAGTTCGGATGCTTCGGTGCCAGTTTCTTCGGTATATTCGTCGTCTTCGGAGTCGTCGTCTTCGGAGTCGGGCGTGCGGTTCCGGCTGGATACAGGCGTAGGCATATTATGCGACCGAGAGCTTACGGGAGACGGAGGCCGTCGCGAGAGAGGATCCTTTTGAGCCACGCCAGGCTTGCTGTCGGCTCCGCGACGGCTTCCCATCCGGGCCGTCTTGTGATTCTCGTTCCCAATAGCGTCCATGTCGACATCGTCGTCCCAGTCGGGTTTGCGGCGGGATTTCCCACCGCGCGGGCGATCGCGAGTTGCCATGACGTGACGCCGGCGAAAGACTGAATCGAGCTGTCGTCAAAAAGAAAACAAGACGCGGAAGCTTGGTCTCGCTCAGGGTCTTGTAGAAATAGCCAAACTAAGAAAGCGTCGAAATTTGTAGCCTAGAATCTGGCGTTGATGGGATGCGCTAGACCAAGGAAGGTTCGTTGGTCGTTTGTTATATCAGCCACGACAGTTTGTTTGCAAGAACAATAGATTATCTGGAAACGAAATGATCGACGGTGTTAAAAAACCCATAAGCGGACAGGTCTTGCTTTGCGACGGAACGCAAGCTATTCTGCCACTGAGCCTTCTATTGTGACAGATTCATGCGGTACGTGCTCCTCTTCTTCAGGGACTGGCTACAGGCTAAAGGCGAAAGGAAAGGTTCAAGCTCGCAATACAAGGATGTCGATTAAGCAATGGAACCGCCCTTCGTAGCAATTCGGCCACACCAGGACAGATTCATGTCGTCATCCCCGACTTGGTAGCATAGGCGTACTTCTATGCAAATCGGTGCATGTCTACATAACAAAACACCAAAGTCGGAAAGCAGGCTCAAGCATATTCAAGCAAGACAGATACACAGTTCGAATCTACGCATCATTTTAGCTGTTGGCCAGTTCCACAGAGGATACTCAGTCGCCCTGTAGAAAACCCCAATAGGTAACGGGCGATATTGTGGCTTGATATTATAATACGAGGTTGGAGTGATCCGAATATAAGCTGACGGAAACCATTGAAAGATATGTCGATATCACACAGAAATTGACCCAGACATGCAGCCAATCTCTTAAAATAATCTCGGTCTTTAAGATATCTTCTGATGTATCATCAATTGAACAGGAATCAATATTGATCAAGGGCTACCACTGTGAATTCAATCCAAAAGACGGTAAAGTCCTGTACATATAGTGTATATACTGTATGTGGGCTTTTCCTTCTCTCACCACATGAATCTAATATCGCTAGCTTGTATTACGTAATGCCATAAATGCAGAAATAGCTCTCCCTCCTATGCAGACAGAACCTGCAACACACTTTGCATTCTTCAAGGCACGTTCATTTACAACGATCGTGTAAGTAAAGTACAGTTTTCTTTCTTTCGGCACAAAGTCAACAAAGGCACAATCGTGGAGTTGCATTCCGGCATTCAATGTGCAGATTGCGAAGTGTCTGTATACTACATTTAGTAATACATACACTATATATATCTATTTGTAGGTCAGTATATATGTCAGGCCGATATAGACGGCTAGCCTTCGTAACGACTAAAGATGCAGGAGACGCTCGACTTGCCGGGGGAACAGAGAAACAGAAGAGAAAAGACACCCGCATTAGCCCAAATCCCTCTCCTCTCCTCTTATCAAGAAAATGAGGCCGTCCTGAAAGCACACGGCAATAAATACTATGCAAAAAAGTAGCCAAGTCACGCATATGCTGTGGCAAATCCCATACAAAAATAAAAGGCAATAGAAGCAACAGAAGTAAGAAATAGAAGATGTAGAAGGAATAGAAGAAGCAAGAAATGGCAGCATTTGGTAGCATGACACTGTATCATAAGTGCTGTCACCCCCCCTCTCTTTGTAGTATTCTACATATTATTATGTATACTAGCCACAAAATCAAGTGTGCAGATCTTGAAAATTAATCCAACACTGCAACGCTTGGAGACCTGGCTGACCGCTCAAAAAATTAAGAAAAAATTAAAAACAGAATAAAACCGCCCCATCTAGATTCAACCCATGGAATTGCATATTAGTTTGGATTTGCATGAATGGGCTTGCAACCTAACTTTCCTAGCTCCTAGTAGTCCATTTGTAAGGCGAAGATAGCCATCAAATGAGCTTCTTCAACTAGCAAAGAAGGCTGGCTGTCTGTCACACTATCAGCCAAAGTGAAGTATTTCTTTGGCTCTGGCTGACATGATATGCTACCTTGGTTAGTTTCAGAATATGTATTGTGTAATGTGTACCGTAGCCCAACCGTAGCCATTGAAAAAAAAATCCCTGCCCGTTTTATATCATATTTTTTGCCTCTTCGACGCCTATCCCGATTCAAACCTAGTTCTTCCAACTAAACTACTACATACTTCTCGCTACGAAGCTTACACTTCCACCATGGCTTCATCCTCATCATCGTCGATATGTGTCACGCGGGCAATAGCCTCGTTAGTAGCATCTTCGCCTTTAGGCGCCTCATCACGCTTAAGCACCTGAACCAAACGATCGCAAGCTTCTCTAACATCTTCGTTCTCGACCCGCGCATGGGTCTCGCGGATAGTTGCGTAGATGTTGATTTGACGGAGATACTCGCGGCCTGCGCGAGTAGTCGTCAGAAGCAACAGCGTCTCGATGTGTGTCTGGATGATTGTGTGATCACTATCACGGCACTTGTCTGGAGGCAGTAGCTGCAGATCAGGAAGCATCTCCATCATGTCTTCGGCATCATACTCTTCGTTACCGGTGATCGGGAGAAGAATGTAGGGAACAACGTTGAGCTCACCCTCGTCCATGAAGGATGGGTGCGTATCAACATCAAAAGTGACGTTCTTGATAGTGCTGGCAACACCTTTGCGGCGGATTTTGGATTCGTGCTCAGTGAAAACCTTGATTTTGTTGAGGGGATACTCGCCGTCGTACTCCTGCTTCGTAATGAAGAATTTACGGATCTCTTCATGCTTGGACAGATCGGCAAAGACGTACGACAGGTAGTCGTAGTTGGCGTTCTTGTTGTAGCCGCCGCCGGGGCCCTTCACAAACGCATCTATGAGCTGGTTTAATACCATATCACTCTTAGTGAGTTTAGGATTGGGAGGTAGCTTCTTGTCCAAGATAGACTTCATAGAGTCCTTCTTGGTCATGTTGGCTAGCAGCATAGCAAGCGTGTCGACATTGGGATCAAGCTCTTTCTGTAAAGTGTGTTAGCTAGTGCTCTTAGAGTGAAAGGAAATAGGCTGATACTTACAACGACCTTGGAAAATATGTTATTGACAAAGACTTCGTCAGAGACTAGAAGATCCAGAACATCTTCCCCCTTAGAGACGTTTACCAATATCGTAGTAGCATGGCCGGCGATGTCCTACATTAGGGTTAACATGTCGGTAGCCACGTAGAGAGGGTCTGAGAGATGGCTTGTCTTACAGATTGATCGCGAATAGCGAGGATCTTGAGAGCCTTGATAGCTCTGCTGTTGTTGGCTTTGAAAATATCAGGCTGCGATAGCGAGAACGGCGTCAAGTTTTCGACAGCGACAAGTCTGGCCTGGGCATTGGGATGGCTGACAAAGCCCACAAGCTAGCAAACAGTATAGGCCGTTAGTAAGAGCTTTGTGATTTTGTGACAGAAGAAAACTAACCTCTTCTAATTCGGTGGGCATGTTGCTTCTATTTTACAGCGAGAACAGTAGAAAGAAACTATCGTAAGGCGGAAATTACACAGGTAAGCTGTGAATCGCAAAGCTTTTTCTAGACTATGACGCTGTTTTCAGGCACACTTCAACTTTCGCGATAGTGGGGTTTTTTGTCTTTATTTTTTCAACTTGTTTCTTCGCCCCTCCAAAAAGAAACAAGTCGGTATTAGGACGTACTGTATGCTGTTAGTTTAGAAGGGCCTAAAACCACTATAGCTCCTATAATAACTGGGACTAGCATTATTATAGGCGAATCCTATTGCCCTAGGAAAAGTTTTGCCGAATCTCACCGCTAAAATTTTCTTCTAGTTCAATTGCGCATTGCGGGGGTCTAAAGATTTTGGGCTATAGAGGGAAAAATATTGAAAAAAGTATTGCCTATAGTAAGGATACTACTAAGCTCGAGAAATTAGCTTATCTTATCGCTGCAATTGTAGTTTTCTTGTGGGTTAATTTTGCTTGTGAAGCCATCGCCAAACCCGCTGCACATGAATGAGACCAAATTCCAACAATCTAGCCTAGTTTAGCTGTTCATTAGTTCTCCGATCTCTCTTGTTCGTTTCAGTCATTATACAATATACAATAACACAATATGCCCAAAGCCACTACCCCGACGGCACCACGCCGAAGACACAACCCGCTTGAGCTAGACTACACTCAGTCTGGTATCGCCAAGAACAAGGCTCCCAAGCGCGTGAAAAAAGACAACGAAGCCGGTCCTGGTTTCGTCGATGCTAAGCAGTCGCGGACTATCTTGAAGCTAGGTCAGAGCCTCACCCAAGAGAACCAGGATGAGCTGAATCTCCAGAAGTCTGCTGCTGCAGGCGATGCTGAGAACCCAGCTTTCAACTACGACACCCGTCTTGCCAGTCTCGAATACACCGATGATGACGATGAGTACGAAACTACCAGCACCGGTCAGGCCGGTGCCGATGACGAAGATGCGTGGGGCGATGATGACGAAGAAGTCGAGAACATCGATGTTGACCCGGAAGACCTCGAGGCCTACCGCAAGTTCCTGCCCGAGCTGAACCAAGACCCCCTTCTGGCTCACGGTTGGGACCAGAAACCTGCCGATGGCGCCGACTCTCACATCGACGGCGAAGAGACCACAAATCTGGCGGATCTGATAATGGAGAAGATCATGCAACATGAGGCGGATGTCGAGAGACGGGAGAGCGGACCCGTCGATGACGAGGAGTTGCCTGAGAAGGTCGTCCTTGTTTACACCAAGATCGGCGAGATTCTAGGACGCTGGAAGAGTGGAAAGATCCCCAAGCCCTTCAAGGTCCTTCCCACAATCCCAAGAGTAAGTCGACGAAATGCATTGGCAGACGCCAAAGTACGTAAAGACTAACACATGATATAGTGGGAGGAAATCATCCAGCTCACCCAACCCGAGCGCTGGACCGCCAACGCTGTCTACGAAGCTACCAAGATCTTCACTTCCGGAAAAAAGGACACTGCTCGCGTGTTCCTGGAGCATGTCCTGCTTCCCCGTGTGCGCGAAGATATCTACGAGAACCACAAGCTCAACGTCCATCTTTTCAAGGCCGTTAAGCGTGCGCTGTACAGTCGCTCTGCCTGGTTCAAGGGCTTCCTATTCCCTCTGGTCAGTAGCAACTTGACAGCACGTGAGGCCACCATTGTCGGCGCCGTTCTCACTCGTGTCTCTGTGCCTATCCTACACTCAGCTGCTGCTCTAGCCGGACTTTGCGAAATCTCCGCACAGGGTGCTTCAGATGGCGTTGAGGGCGGTGGTGCCGTCAACATCCTTATTAAGGCTCTTCTGGAGAAGAAGTACGCCCTTCCCTGGAGCGTTATCGACTCTCTAGTCTTCCGTAAGTTTTCCTGAACTCTACCCTACCTATATTCGTGGCCAATAAAACTAACCATTACGCTTTATAGACTTCCTTCGTTTCCGCAGTGTCGACCCTGCCTCCATAAAGCAGTCCGATGGTCTAGAAATCGAAGAAACCACCAACGCCCGCCTACCAGTCGTGTGGCACCAGTGCTTCCTCGCCTTTGCCGAGCGTTACAAGAACGATATCACCGAAGATGCCCGTGAGGCTCTTCTTGATTTAATCCTCGTCCACGGCCACCCTGCCATAAGCCCAGAAATCCGGAAAGAACTGCTCTCTGGTCGTGGACGTGGCGTTGTCGAGGTCCAGACCGCTGTTGCGCTTGACGGCGATGATACCATGATGATCGAGTAAATATACCACGCAACAAAAATATATGATAGCATGGAAGCGGCCAGTATAAAATTGCATTTGCTGGAGCAGCATAAAGGTTCTTACAAAAGTTGGGGGCTATGGCACAAGATTTTCATGATGGGTTGCTTTTGTTTATTTTTTGTCTTATTTCTGTTGTTTTCTTTTGCCGCTGAGAAAAGCTGGAGTTTTGGGTTTTATTCATTTTTTATTGCCATTTAGATCAGTTTTTTATCTATACTTAAATTGTTAACTCTGATGATAAAAAACGTCTTTTGGAAAAATATGAAACAAAAAATGGAGTTCTATGAAGTCTTGAAGTTGAAAGTGGGTCTTAGCTCGTACCCATGTTTGCGTGGGCTGCAACCTTTAAAGTGGATACTAGATAAACGCGGTATCATACTATTCTACCGAACTACAGCCTTATCTCTTCGCAATTGGACATATCGCAGCCTCGACCGACCTCAAGTTAGCCAGGCCAACTTTTTATCCACGCATTGCGCGCCCACCACGATAATTTTGCGCATGCTCAGTGCCAACACAACAGCTCCAAGTCTTTGTCTCTCACCTTACCAATTTACATCTCCGGAATCATATTATTAATTATTACAATAAAAGAAAGGCTACCGGTGTGTTGCGATTCCACCTACGACGTCTCAATCATGGCCGACCAAGATCCCCTTCTGCTCTTGCGCAAGAGCATTTCTACCAACCACGCCGCCATACTTACGACATCCACCGATCCAGCAGCTCCCGAAGCTCCGCTTGCCTCCGCGACCCACCTCCACTTCCCTTACAACGATGTTACTCTGCCCCTCTCAACACCCACGCGATTCAGCGCCAAAATCGACGGCCAGACCATGACAGTCGACCTACGCAGCACCTGGTTTGCGTGGCAAAATCGAGAGGTTGCTATTCCCGAATACACAGCTTCCATAGCAAGCTTAAACGAAGAGCTTGCCGGCAAAGGCCATGTGCAAAACTTGCTTTTCGTCGATCGTCTGGATCTCGTCACTTGGCTGGAAGGTGCTAGTGAAGAGTCGGAGAATATAAAGCCTCTGGCAGATGAGAAAACTACCATCACTGCTATTCCTGGTGCTGCGGCATCTTCGAAACCTTCGGCCTCGTCAAAATCTGGCAAGGCGCCTCTAGATCCAAAGCTCGTCGCAGTGTACGCCGGTGAGCGTAGAATCGGCAACCGCAACACCATGCTTCGTGGATCCAAGACAACAGTATGTCTCTAAACCAAACATATTCATACTCCTTGACAAAAGGGGGTATATAAAGATTTTGTCTTGAGCTAATAATGACATCAGGATTTCTCACACGTTCGCAAACTTGCGGCAGCAATCATCTCCAAGCGGCCGCAACACCCCGGAACATCTTCCGTGTCTACAACCGCTCCGACTTCCAAGTCCAATGGTCGCCGTCCAGATCCTATCATTCTGCTTTCTCCCTCGGCTTCATCTATCCTGCGCATGGCCAACGCCCGCGCCTTCCTCGAAGAAGGCCGCTTCGAACAGGCCGATGCCGGCACTGGTACCAACATTCTACACGTTACACGGTGGATGCGGTCAATCGACCCTTCCCGACCTATGCGTTTTATCCTCGTCGAGACTCCCGAGCGCTTCAAGCCAGAATACTGGAATCGCCTAGTCGGCGTGTTCACCACAGGTCAGGCTTGGCAATTCCGCAGCTACAAGTGGTCTAACCCCATCGAACTCTTCCGTCGCGTGCAAGGTGTGTATATTGGCTGGCGTGGCGATGCTATTCCCGACGTCGTCAAGACGTGGAGCTCCCAGCGCTTCATCACTACGGCTGTAGACCGGTGGAGAGGTGAAGGTGCAGGTACTTCACAGGCAGAGACGTCAAAGGTGCGTGACGCTGAGGTGGTGGAGTTGATCTGGTCTGCTATTGAGGAAAATATGCGCATGAAGGGTTGGCGCCGCGATGCTGCTCCTGCCCGTCTGTAAGAAGGCAGTATCGACAGTGTGTTTGATATATCTTGTGCCTTGTTTTCTATTCTCTTTTCTTGTTCGATTCGGCTGGGTTGATTTACATATCTGATTTTTTTTTCTTCTTTTTTTTTCCTTTTTTCTTATTCATGTATTGGTGCTTGGGTATTGGGTTACTGGTATGTATACATACGTGCTTATCTTTTTTTATATCAAACTATGGTATCATAGCCTTGTGACGATGAGCATCTTGGGATATTCAGCGTGCATGATGATGCTATATCTGCAGTTTTAATTCTTAGATTATCAGCTCACGTGTCTTTGGGTGATTACTTCTTGTTCACACTTCATCTGTATCGCTACCGCTAGACAGAACTTTCATTATCAAGCACATAAACATGTCGAAAAGGCGGCGCAGCGAAGGCGTTATAGCGTGGATTTCGCTGGTTGAATAGATAACATGTAGCTATCATGAATTTACAGGGTTAGCAATACGATGATACTCTTGCAAGTTTGTGGCGACAGTTGGCTACAAAATGCATTATTAGGTCAAGTAACATCAATAACAAGTGACGCCAATAGAACTGTATGTTCGAAGAAAAAAAAGAGTGAAGATAAAAGGTAGTTACACCGTACTGTAAGTTCTCCACGTGGCTTTCACATGGCCCGACTAGCTCACTGTGATATCGATTCATATGAGGGGCGTATTAGTATGAGATAGTATGTAGGTAAGATATGCAAGATGGCAAAAACGGGTTGACGTTGACATCTAGGCTAGCCATGTGTATCTGTATCTGTACGATCCCATGACTGATGATTGAGACATCAGGAGAAAACAAAATATGCACGAAGCTGGTTCCAGACTATCGATGAATGTGCTAGTTGGAGGTGAGCCATTTGACAGAAAACGGGCGGCTATGAGTGGCTACATATACCGCTACTTTGCTGATATTAATCGTACTGTTGCCCTAAATTCACCGCCCATTTGATTCAAAGTCAAAAGGAAGCATGTCTCTCGATGTGTTCGACTCGTAAATCTTCAAGATAGATTGCATTCCTTATCTCAAGTCTGGAGTCTAGAATTACCAACAAAAAGGCCATACCAGAGAGATATAGTTTCGTGTTCCTCTGATTGTAGCTGTTAGCATGTCGGAGTTACTCTGATAAGAGAAAGACAAACTTGTCGTTCAGCTCGATTTTTCAAGGCAATATGAAGAATCAACTATGGAAAAAATCAAGTAACACCAAGAACTAATACCAGCCTCCTATATAGCTGTAGTAGTAAAACACTAGTATTTCCCCTCATTTGGTGACTGGTATCTCCTTGTTCCCCAGACTTCATAGCCACATGCTGTAGATAAGAACTACCTTCCTACGTCACATATAGTAGTCCTTGATGGCGACTTGGTATATATTTGTTATCTCACTACATGTAGAAGTATCATCATCGCATGTCGGATAGAACCAATGTAATCGATACATTTGTAATATACATCTGTACATGTATTGTCTTACAAGGGCTATTAAGGATATCCCAGCCAGCATAAGTAGAGTAGGCAAATGATGAATAGATAAACTAATTTAGACTAGCTTGGCTGCAGCGGAGAGACTCCATTGCAATATTTACCAGAAAGTCTTTGCCTTAGCCCCTCTCCACCAAGGCAACTAGGTGGGAAAAAGAAAAGGAAAAGAGAAGGAGGGAGTGTCATGGCAGCTTATCTGGGTATACCTAGGTTCACCTTCACAAGTGATTTTATTCTGCCAGAGTATCCAACTGCAAAGATGAACTGACGTTTCATATAATTGAAAGCCGTTCCTGTGTTAGCAATGCGATTAGAACGGGGGATTCCGAGGTTGGTGATCTTGCTCCAGGCAGTAAAGCCCCTGTAAACAGCTTCTATTTATTCGTTTTATTTCGCCTACTCGATAAGTGAGCCGAGTAAATTAGACAAAGGAACTCAATCATTCTTTCTCTTTTCTCTCTCACGATAAATTCTTACGCTTCAGTTTGGACAGAACAAAACAAAGTTCACACACCCCACCGTTGATTTAGGGTTTGTGGCTTGAAAAAAAAAAAAAAAAAAAAAAGAATAACGCTTAAACTACCACCCCACTATTCTGGTCTTTCTGGAAGGAACGACTAAACAGATAGGCAGCCACGTGGCAGCAGCCCGCTTTTGGGTTTAGCCAATGTGGAAGTTCCGGACGTCACGAGAACATTCGGAAGGAAAGAAGTGTTAGAAGGCCTGAGCATTGTTATTTTTTTCTTCTCTACAGAATTTCTAGCGCCAATTTAACGGAATGGCCGTTGAAGAAACACATAAAAAGTCCGCATGGACCTACTCTAACTACATATCTTGATATCTGGCCATGCGAATCAACGGCCCAATCAAGGACAAGTTATAAGCGTCTTGATTTGTCTCCCTATCATTGCTCGATGATTGTTGACATCAACATTGCTATAGGCTAAACAGACATGACGATCAAGCAGATTCTGTGCCTCAAATCTGCGGCCGAGTCTATTCCTGATTAGGTCTTCTATGGAAGTTTGGAAGACAACCCCCTTCTTTATGCTTTTAGTGGCCTTTTCCGGTAGTCTAGACGCACTATGATATATTCAAATCTTTTACCATATATGATGGAATGCTTTGTTTCTGCTGGAATATCCTAGTTGATATTGATATAGCCTTGGAATTGCACATAGGTTGGATTCTTAGTGCTAGTACGCAAAATTGTCCCAAAGTTTCCTTTTCCTATCATATGCAACAATAGCTACGTGTGAATAATACATATGTGACGATGTCGGCAGAATAGCCACCTTCATTACGTATCAAAATTCAAGTGGATCAGTAGAGACGAGTTACTTGTAGACTATAGCTGGAACTAGTGAATCTAGACTACCATTAGTGCATGATTTCTTTTTCAAACCAGGGCATCGTGATGAGACGGCAACGGGAATTATCGAAACATAGGTAGATGTTAGTAAGACTGGACCGCGGGCGCCAGAAAGAGGGCCATGTGATGGTGTCTGCATCGATGCATATGCAATATCAACAGGTACATAAGTATAGATACATATGTATACATAAGCACGATCGCCCTGCTCTCTTGTATCTTGCTTGGCTAGAATAAGACAACGAGACGGAACTTGGACAAAACTGCCACCCCGCCATCGGTTCTGGTTGGTCATCAGATTGGAGTGATCGGCAATGTATGGCTTATTGCTGACATGGAGATATCCCGTCTTTTTGGGGTGCAATTCTACTACTTTCTTGTAGCATATCCGGTCGACGCTAACGTAGGAAAAGGCGCCATCCACTCGGCTGGGTTTCTAGAAGAACCCAAACAGGAAAGATATCTGTCCCACGGGCGTCCTTTTGTTCCTTCAACCGCCCTTTTTCCCTTTTTTTTTTTTTGTGACTGCGTTCTTTTTTGTTCCCTGGGTGTCTCGAACATTTCACATGTTCTAGAATGCACTTTTGCTTCTGGGCGTTTTCCCTTTTGTCTCTGTTAGCCTGGCGTTGCCCTGAAATCAACAACTCGGCTATCCTGTCCTGTCTATCGCGGTGACCAGCGGGCGGTCTAGGCAGGCAATAGGAAATAACACGGGATAAAAGGGAGCTAAAGTGGCAGTGACTGAGTAGTATATTTTGTGGTCTTGTTGACCATGATGTATAGAATTACATATCGTTCCCTCTATCCCTTCATCAGACCTGGGAAAGAATACAGGGAAATATTGAGGCAAATTGGCCGGTGTTGCCTATGTTAGGGAACAAATAACTGTATATATCATGTTTGTCCGCCGGTGCTTCGTTGCGCAAAACTCACGAAACAGGAGACATGGCCCAACCATGGGATGAGAACTCTAGCGGCAACACATCTCCCCAGCAGATAGGCACATTGTAAAGTAATCGGCCAGAACAAATGTGGGAATGCAACGGGGCATAGCAGACTAGGTGAGCACAACATGACTTTCAGTGTTCTACTAAGGATGGATCTAGTACTGCATGTACCACTAGTAATAGCACTAGCCAGCAAAGTCGCCTACTCACCAAGATGCGCCGCAGCCGCCGTAGCCACTCAAGAATCCACTGAACCTAGGTAGGAAAGAGGCCTAGGTCTAGGCACGTCGAGGGAGAATTGGCTCTCTGAAAGGCAAGATCCTCACTGGAAGATATGAATAACATTAGTAGAGTGACAAGCGTGGCTACCTACATGTTACATTGCTGCAAAGCAAGACTGTAGCGCCGAGATATGTGTATAGATGCACGAGATAGGAGGAAGCATCTAGGATGTGTTCATGTAACTATCAGGATAGATATACAGTATGAAATGGGTTAGCCCAGGCTATTGTACCACGCATCTCACGCGACCGGACGTCTGCAGAGACAGTGTAGGCTGTAGTACAACAGTAATTTCAAGAGAACGAGCCACTAATATTGCCTTTTATCCTGTCGTCTTAGATCGGCAGACAGGCAGCACGGGATTGTTGCCTATTGTCTTATTACTGGCCCTGTGTGGTCATATATACGAGAGAAGGTACAAAGGTTTCGGGATATTGCATAATGTGAACTAGAAGGAAATGTACGAGATATCACGGAAGCTGATAGGAAATCCAACGAAGACACTCTCTGCTCACTCAACACGCCCCCCCCCCCCCCCCTCATGCTTGCAAGGCCCGTTAAGAAACTAGTCACTTTCCACGTGGGAATAGGACTGAGCAGCTGCCAGAGTTCACTAGTACTTATAGTAGTATCTCGTATCCTTCGACTTACAGCCCACACCATAAAATACACGAAATGAAGGACTTTTTTCATATCTCGACATGGAGCCTATGTTGTAGTCACTCTTCTTCACTATTTATGATCTGCAGTCAGCCAGGCTGTGGTTTGCGGCGAGCCGATGTCAAACACACGTCCTGGTCGACAATACCCGACATTCTCATTTATATTCTTTTATTCACTATCTTCACCTTGGGCCTATACTCCTGATTTTTTCAAGGGACGTTGATTCTTGTCGTGGCTTATTTTAAGCGAAGGTTCCGCAAGAAAATTAAAGTAAACAGTGGGAAAGATAGCACTCCAAAACAAAAAAAAAAAAAAAGGTCACTTATTCATAGTGAGTTCATCTGCAGTACTTAGATATTTCTTACTATATTTTCATGCTTATACAAATCGCCCGTAAAATTCAGCCGTTGCCGTTTCAACAGTGTTGGTTCTCTTTTGTTCGCCTGCTAAGCCATGGCAAATAAGTGGTTGTCTTGTTATATAGCGAGCCTTCTTATAGCCCCCGTACTTGACCTTGTATGGTTTGTAGTCGCCAAGTTCCAGAGCTGGGCAGCAAGTTATGATGTTTGTTCGCCTTGTTGTCTACTGTGTATTTCTCGGCACATAAAGGCTTCCATGTGCCATTCTTCAGACTTCTTCGAATTTAAGCGAGCGAGAAAGGCGGCCTGTAACAAGCGGTACAAGTAGAAGGAAAGGGACATCACGTCTTATATTGTGCGTGGAATCGTCGAGTGAAGCTAGCAAAGAATGGTTGATGGAAGGAAAAAGGGCAAGACGCTTGGGCCGCAAAGATGCCCTGGCCCGCCTCGGCCGTGAAATCCACGAGTAAATGTCAAGTGAAAAGCTTATGCAAGTTGAAGAGAGCCCGTTCACTTCTTCCCCTTTCTGGTCCTTTTCACATAATAGACCCCCTCGGATACGCAAGAGAGCAGTCGGGACTTCTTTGATATTGTCAACCACACGATACATGCACCCATAGTTCATAGTACATGTACATATGCGTATACATGGGTTTACGGACTACAACAACACCACACCATTACCGACCAACGATACATGTACTATGCCTTTTCCCTTCTCAACTGCACATTCATGCACACCATCGCTTAAGCTACTCAACGCAGCCTAGGCTAAGAATTATTTCCGAATAAAAGAAAAAAAGGGCACGGAATAGGGATTGCTTTGTTTGCTTTCCCGGTAGCCTGGTGCGTAAAACCAGCCATGGCTGTTTTGAAAGTACTTTTTTTTTCACATATTCCCGATACCGATGAAAAACAGTACGCATATAGCAGTAAAGGAGAGACCCAATGCCATGGTCCTCGCAGTCCCGCCTTTCTTGACTTTTTGTTGCTTCGATAGTTGTGTGCAAAGTGGATTAGAGGGGTGGATGAAGGAGCTTAGCACTACCAACATTGAGAGACTACTACAATTATATGCTGACAGCCCCTCTTTCTTGTTTACTCACCATAAAGCTTTCAGACGGCGCTTAGTCCACGCTATCGGTCCCGAGACGAAGCCAGTCCGTTGTGCTATGTTCATCTTCCCCGGACAGACAGAGAGAACAACACGTGATTCTTCGGAACATCGAAGATGTCTGTGCTGTTCCAATAGTATAGTCGTTGGTTTTCTTGGTAAGCTGTATGTCATGTATTATAGAGATACTAATGGTAGAAAGGGCACGAGGAGTGTATAGCGAGTGGAGGGAGGGGTTAGAAAAAGACAAGCGTATGTTTCCGGTACAGTTTGTGCATATATATTCGTGGCTGGATATTTATGGCGACTCTTTGTTAGTCTACGGAAAGGTTGTGGTTTGTGGGCTCGTTTGTCAGAGGCGAAGCTGTAAGTCGACGATTTATCATCAACCAGATACACAGCTAACCCTACGCACGATGAGCCAGTATTAGGGTTTAACCGCACTAACATAGTTGTTTCTCACGCTAGGCCTAAGAAAGTCATAAAATGTCGACTCAATCTCCTCTTCAAACGGACAAAGCTTAGTATTTGCCAGCCGACGTTGCATCTGATCTCTGATCCGAGCCCACCCCTCCCCTTTTCCAACTAGCAGTACATATCTCTTATGTTTTATCTGTTGAGAAGTCCGTCGCTTCATAGTGTGTTTTGTATATCGCGGATGATCTGTCGGCAAAGACACAAACGAGGCCAGACCATGCCAAGAATCAGAGAGCCCATATCAGTGTGTTTGTCTACTAGCAAGGCGAGTAAGCAAATCCTCCCCACAGGGCTCTTGCTGAACGGAAATGGATATGGACAGCCAAGACAGCGCACAATATGAAGGGCTATGGACATCTTTTCTCCCACGTGTCCCCTCGTTGCACCGTCTCATCCAGAGGTAAGCCGGTTGTCGCAGTTGCATTGCAGAACACACGAGAGATACATGTGGGAAAAGGAAAAAAAGCTGCCAAGAACACAAAAGGCCTTCGTTGTAACGTCAACATGTTGGCTGATAGCCAGGAATTATCTGGGCAGTCGAGAGTTCTGTATCTCAACAATGAAGGTTTACACATGTATATCCATGTTGTAGAGTAACTTTCTCTTAGCTCTTTTTCTTATTTACTTATTAGCCTTGGCAATTGGATCAAGTATTAGAGACAAAGCAAAACCAAGATAACACAACTTACCATGGGACAAACAACCTTACTAGCTGATGGTTCCATCCAGCCACATGCTTAATCCATTCGAACCATCCTTATGCTATCTCTGTATCATAGGAAATGTCGACCCTTACGCCTAAACGTAGCATTGCAGGCGCTCAGACGTCACCTTTCCTTCTATATCTCGTTCTTAACCACCCCAAAACAAATCCATAATCAGATAGCTAGACTGAAATACAAATAATCCCTGGTCACGCTTGCTGTTTTAGCACCAACAGCTCGATTCTGTTTCTGTTCTACTACTGCCCATATATAGACTAGTATACATAAGTATATACCAGATAGAGAGAAGCAACCTGCGCTCAGACTCTAATTCCCCCGAGAAAATAAAGGCTCTTCAGTGCGTCCGTGCTGGCCCAAGCATCGGTTACTTGGTATACAGAGACATATAAACAAGACAGACAGCCTGCTCTCTCTCTCTATTACTGGACTTTTTTTCAGCTACAAACGTTTTCTTTCCCTTCTCTAGAAGCCGCCGCTCTGCTCCTGCCACGTGTTTGGCTGCTGTCCATCTTTTGCAGCTCCCTCATACTAGTATAATGTATAATATGTGTATTATTAGTTGGGGCTGGCTCCGGAAAAGATAGCCTATTCCAGATACTGGCTTTTCATTTCTTCATGCCACAACAAACAAACAGATATATGGCATGGCTAGTGAAGCCAGGTGGAAGTAGAGAGGATAGCCTAGAAAAACAGCAAGGACAAGAAAAGGTGCCTGTGGCTTGAAAAGCCATACAATGCACAGCATCTTCCACGCTGATATGCAGCCGGCAGCGTGTCTTAGATGGTCCGTGTTAGAACAGCGCGTACAGCATGAATATATGTACATATCTATAAAGAGACAGCCAAACAATACAAGCCGCATAAAACAACGCCTCTGGTCAAACTTGATCAATAAAAGGTTCGCCGTCATCTCGTATATCTAGCCAGTCAAGAGACGTCGTTGCCTATTCCGAGGTGTACACAAAAAGGATTATAAAAAAAAGGAGGAGTTGTTCAAGACTAGGTCCGGCCCGTTGCTGTCCAACAGTGTTTAAACATCCTTTATTTTCTATCTAGGACATGTGAATAGACAATGCTGTAGTCCGCCTCACCGCTTCGCAACTAGAAGCTAGTAGAGATGACTTACAAGAATCTTGATACCATCAGCTACCGTATATCGTTTTAGACACTATATTTCACCATAGCTGTATATCTCATGGCTTATCTATATGTACTACTCTACACATATGTACATAACTAATATCTTCAGACACACCCCTCTATCCCTACTATGTTCACTAGTCGTTAACAGTCATACAGCGCGCATTTCTTGTATTTCTTTACTTAGACAAGCCCTATCTTAGCACCGTCTATCTACAAAGGATTTTCGTAGGGGTCCATATATAGTACTACCCACGCCCAATAATAAGTACTGTGTAGTACTCAGGAGTTCTCTAACTAGTGATCAAAATAGTAGTGTATATCATTGACCAAACAGCGGTCTATCTACTGCTGGTCCTTGCCGGAGCAGACCTTGTATTTTCTGACTAGTGGTGCCCTATTTGGGGCGTTGAGCATGAGATAGCCACAGTCGATGGATAAAACATAGCCAGAAGCTCAGTGAGGCATTGGGAACTAATGCCCGTGTAGTAGAACCGGCCTTGACTATCGTGGACGTGGCTTGGGCTTCGAGACAAGTCCTTGATGATACTACACCATGGGGAGTTCTCAGACTCTTGAAGACAACAGAACCATGGGTTTTCACAAACGTACTACGACACAACACTTCACCGTGGGCAAGTTCAGTAATAAGTCGATAGTCCTGCAGTTGAAGAATAAAGACATACACAAACTTTCTTCAGTGGGTTTTTGTTTTCGTCTTTTGATTTAGGAATAGTTTCCCAAAATATGCAAAACCGGGTTATGTTAAATTCAAGTGGGGGGAGGAACGAGAGTCAGAGCAATCAATGACGAGAATAGAAGAGGGGAAAAGAGAGAGACTATATTCTAGGTGACACTTCTGACGGGAAACGGCAAGAGATCGTCGGCAAGGACGGAGAAACATTGCTCTGTGTGTATTTGGATGTATACATATAGAACTATGTCTCGGGGCGGAACTTCGCCATTCGTGGTTTTTTTTTTCGTATCTCTAAGCAAATATGTAGCTTGAACATACACACGAGGGAACTCTTGAACTGTCACCACATTATCTACCTACCGTTGTTTTGGTTTCTTGCTTGGTAAAGTGAAGATTACAGCTAGGCTAAGAGCTATCATGGGCCCTGTTTCCTTCCCCCCCCTCCTAGTTCTCTTCCCTGTAGACCATTATCCTTCCTCACGTCGAGGGATCAATATAGTCCTGAGAACCATGTCTGCCGAGCAAGTCAGTATTTGTGTACACTTAAACTGTCATCTCCAGTTTGACAGATATCTCTTGGCTTACGGCCGTAAACGTGAATATAATTTATGGCGGGCATTCATCTTAGATATGTATTTAGTTATATCAAGGAAACCATAAAGGGATACCGAAGAAACAATACGAAAGAAGCCGAGGGAATGCTACGATAATGGGCGTGTTCCTTGTTTCCGAATGCGCAAGTGATTACAACGGTAAAAGTAAAGCCCAGATATCTGGAATACGGGAAACACCACTTAATGATAGACGAGTTTGATATTCGAGTCTCCTGCTATATGCCTGCTTTTCGCTTGAGTTGGTGAGGTCCGGGGTCGAGCTGAAAAGCCAGGCCGACAAAACATGGAGATCCCTAGTGTTCGGCAGCAATCGTTCTGGTAATGGCACAAGGTGCTCTATGCTTGCTATGTAGTCAGAACAGCTACCATGTTAGTAAGCATTTTAGCTGCTGCGCCTCTTATAAATGCGTGTTAATTTGAACATGAAGAAGAGGGGATTGAGTCGCATTGTTGCTGCCTTTGGAACTATTCACGAATTCGTCATGTGATACGGAGTATGGCGAATATAGTTAGGGTTTACTGAATACTACAACTATCAGTAGTTGCTAACCACGGAGGCGTGTCTATATATCTAGCAGTTGCTAAAACTGCATCATATCATACTTCTATATCTCCTTCTAGAAAGAACGCACGTGAGCTGTTCCACAGCCTAACGTGATATGATGTATTGTTTATGCTGGCCCCTTCAATATTTTTTATATTTCATGAACTGACGAGGAAATGTGCTTCTCTCGTAACGAGGTCATAAATGCAGAAATGATGAGACTTAAAGCATGAACTTGGACCAGAGCTTTTAGAAACACCAAAAGCATTCTAGAAGAAAAAATGCCACAATACACTGGTTTGATTCTTGGGTAGCCTAGCCCAAGGCCGATTCGGTCAGGTTTAGTCTGGAGCCTACACCACAAATATTGATGCGAGGCCGACATCAAGGGAAGAATCGTACATATGAGATTATAGATGCTAGCAGGCTAACGAGATCCCGACTGGGCTCATCGGAGTATCCAGGTTGGATATCTTGGAACACGGATCATGACAAAAGAATTGAAAATTAAGGGCCCATGTTTCTAGAAGGTCGTGTAGAATTATGCTGGCTAGGGCAGAATACTGATATTCCTTGCATACGTATAGTTGTGGTTGAATAGAAGACATCAAACGACAGGCTATGAAGCTTCTATCGTGTGATCTCACGTCGATACAAATATATACTATATATTGTGTACAAGGATAGGGAAGGGGGGGTGATGAGAGCAATGTGCATGGGGGGCTGTTTATGGTTTATGGCTCTAAAGATTTGATATGATACTTCAAAGAATGTCTACATGTATGTACACGCAGTCAAAATTCAGAGTTACCCTAGCCGACATGATATGGAACACCATCACAAGAACCATATAAAACCAAGGCAGGGGCTGCATGAAATGAGAGCCAGATATTAAGATGTATATTCTAGAAAGAACCAGGCTCTTTTGTGCCTGCCTGCTGCTTGTCTGTCTGGCTGTCTGTCTCCCTCCTTATATCGATCGATCACATCCTGAAGCCTCAGGACACCAGGGTAGAAGGAAATAGAGCAACACCGTTATAAAGTAAGAGTGATGTACAAAATGCACCGAATCAGGAGGTCGAAAGGCAGCACATGATGGCCGGAAAAAGGTACTGTGATGGTATATGCTCTTACTTCAATATATTACATCGCAGGGCGTGAATATGAGGGCTTCGGCCTAACGAGAGATTGCGGTATCCAACGCCGATCGTCACATCGAAGTGTTGTTTTATCAGGTCTCGTGATTTGCGAGACAACGATTGCTTTCATAGTCAACATCGGTTTGTAATGCATCCATACTGAGCAGATCCAGCGTGTTTCAGAGTGAGAGGGCAGGCTCATTGGTCTGGTGTATGAATACATTCGGACCCGGCATGCCGACAATGCCAAAGACGCTGTTGTTTCGGTTACGGATTCGGCATATCGAAATCAAGGATACAGAGCAGTATTGCAGAAAGATTAGCGGCAGAAACGCCCTGTGGAAAAGAACAGAGAGCCTGTCATGCAACGCTGTAGGGGAGTTAGCGGGTTCGATGGGCCTTACAGACGCTCCTTTTTTTGCAGCTGTCCATTTGCTTCGCTGCAACATCAATGGTCAGCCACCGCAACTGCAAGAAGAAAACACCAAGCCAGGCCGACTAGCCGGCTTTATACTATCGATAATGCGGTCTTAATGTACTATGTAATGCATTGTCACCAACTTGGCTTGCACCACAGCTCACGCACGCGAGAGAAACATGGCACGCAGGGGTCTTATCACACCTATTTAGCCAGCGAATAGTGTATTTTTGCTTTTTCTTGCCACGCTACTGCTACATGATGGAATATTTATTCCCTTTTGGGTCCGTTCATTCTACTAGATGGAAAGGGAAATTGGGGAATACTCGTGTGAATTATACGAAGTATAAGCAATATCTTGACAACACAAGTGCGTCCCATTTGACGTGCTACGCCCACGAGTCTTATCAAACACAAACATATCAAGCCCGTCGACTGTACATTCTCTTTCTAACCACACATCTACACAACAGCAATCTTTATATGTGTACTCTATGTATCTCGTAGCAGGGGTGCATGCCTTGGCTCTTCAAGCGCTCTAGCCATGGTTCAGACGGAACCGGCCCAGGAAGGAAATCTAGGAAATGCGGTGAGTAGCAAGACTAAAGGCAAGCCGGCTTGTTTTCTACTATATTCTGGCAGACTGCCTAGCTCGCCCTTTGTTGCCACTTTCAGTTTTAGCAATACATGGCGGCATTTGCTACTGCCGATATAATGAGCGATACAACACTAGTTACATGTACCTACGAGACCCATGAAACCGATGTTCCCTTGTTCCAATATGTCTTCGTTAAAGTGAATATTATGTCATAGAAGGAATCAATGGATGCCTCAAGGATCAGAATGTTCAGAATATTTACCACTAAGTGGGCGGCACTGGGTTTATACTTGATCGGTATCCTCCTACAGAAAATGCTTCTGGCCCCTACTGGGAATAAGATGAGCTAGTTTTGTTTTAATTTTGTGATCTTCTGCCGCTATGGATCTACATGCAACAGAGAGATCGGGAAACCCGTACGCGGTTGTTCGGCAAATACGTCGGAGTCTAGCTGATAACAGTACGAGGCAAAAGGTAAAAATAGCTCCCTACCCTAACCCTATTTATGATACACTGCTTTACATTCCATGGATCATTCCTGTGAGAAAATCTATAGCATCTTAGACCATGCTATCTTGGATGATACGTTACTCAGCTTCCTCGAAACATTGTTGTTCTTGGATTGGGTTATTTCTTTCCTTCACAGAGCACGCCTTTCTGTCTTCTTGGGGATCTTCCTCTCCCTTCTAGAACACAACTACATGAAATCAGTTAGAGATGGTTCTGAAAATGGCTAGGCCTGAGAAGAGCTAAACTGGAAAGAAAAAAAGAAAAAAAGACATTTTGTTTTATTCTCATGGTTGATTCTCTAGTTAAAACTTCCCTAGGCCGGGTGAGACCAAAACCATACGTTTCTTATAGACATTCCAGACACACATCTCACTCCAAGGTGGTATTTCTTGGCTTGCGGCAGATTGGGAATATCAAGTCATGCTACTACAAGTTGAACATCCTGGGATGATTAATCGGCCTGTGATGTATAATCATAGTGAATGAGACAAGCACACGGTGTATGAGGGTCTTATATGTGCATGATGGATCCAATGCTACAGTAGGCTGAGCCAGCGACTTGGGAGCGTTGTAGAGCAAAGCTTACATGTATTAATAAACGAATATAGCCAAGTTGCATTTGCATCAATATATGTCTGCGCTGTCTGACTTTGCTTGTCTATCATGTTGAATTAGGGTCTTGCTTTAATGGCTACCCTGCTGGCAATCTCCTTAGAGCCGTCATTTGGCGGGCTTCCAGAAACGCAGAAACCAAAGTTCTTACAGTCAAGGGGACAGGGGCGTGTAAGTAGGAGTCATCAGCGATAACAACTCGAGAACTCAATAGAAGAAAACGAGAAGAAACATGGAAGTAGTCGATTCTTCTATACATTGCTCACGGCTGGTATGATATTGCCGCTGCATAGGCTTCTACATGTACCTCTGATATTCGCCATCTGCTGATTCTGGTCGCAAGCTGGCCAGTGTTTCGTTGCACCACAGACATCTATCCTATATTCCAAATGCTCTGTGTTCACGCTAGAGATTTGTGTTATTCATTTCTGTGCTAGACATTGCATTGTGACGGGGAACCCAGAAAGGACCAAGATTAAAGGAGACCGGAAAACAAACGAAGAGCCGTTAGAGCTGACGTCTAAGAAGACCCGTCATGCCATATTGGCGATACCAAGAGATACAAGACCCTGATCTGCTACATTCAAAATTCAACTCCCATTTGATCAAACAAGATAATGAAAATAACAAAGTACGAGCAATGAAAGAGATGTTCGGAAATTTGCGGGGGGGACGACGAAACTGGCGCATTTTCAAAAGTCCGATCATACGAAGCATTAGTATAGAGAAGGGGAAGGCTGTGAAGGACAGAAACAAACAAGGTGATACAGCTGCTTTGCTATTCTTTGTTACGAGAGGAATGGAAGAACACCAAACCCTCGATGTTTGCGTTACTTTTACCCATGGTTCCTGCGTTGAAGAAACAAAGAAGTAAACCGGAAGCCAGAGACGGCCGGGATGATCTTCGGCACATCAGCGAAGAAATAGGATCGAAAACGAATAGAAGAATATAGAAGAAAAGGACTCTACTTGACATATCGAGAGTGCATATTGTCAACAATGGACCGTATATATATCATATATTGTTACTGAGAGACGATGTACTACTATTCATTCAGCCGGTATTTGATATCAACAAGAGGTAAATCCTGCACAACAAGACACGGCCAGGAACCAAGCTCTCGCGATTTTGCTTCTCTTCTGGAAGAGGCCCGATGGACATCGAACATTGACATCAGAGATCTCGATCCGATGTCTCGTTAAGAGAGAAGAATGGGCAAAAGAGGGAGGAGTCTTCGTCCATGCCGAGAACCCGGGTCGCTAATAAGAAGGTGAAAAGAAAGCGTCAGCTCCCAAAGGCCCCCCCTTTCCTTCTCTTTCGATGTCTTTGTAATTCTCGGGAGTATACATCTGTAGAGATAAATGATACTAGCTAAAGTGAAGAAAGCTTGGGGCATGCTCAGCCCATTAGAATGTTACGATGGATGTATGTATGTCCAGGTTTTGGAGCCCACAACACGATAGTGCAATTGGCGTGAACATGTATGTATGTTGCGTGTTGGACTTGCGTCTAGTGATAGCTTGTCTCTAAGCCCTGTAGTCGCAGGCCTGATACGTCGGCCAGGCGTCGGTTTGCGGAAAAGAAAGCTTTGGTGGTGAAGTGACCTGTTCCCCTTTGTGCTTCTATGAAGGGAGTTCCGACCCAAGCTTCAACTCACAGTCCCATATCAGCTCAAGATACAGCCCCGTTGGCCTCGTTTTCATTCACTGCGTTATACATGCAATGTCATATGCCCCCCCCCCCCTTTGATGGTGAAGAAATGAAAAGCTTGGGCGGCCTGTTTATATATGTGTTGTAGCTTTGTGTCTCCTGGGCCTCTTGAAACGGAAATGAAGGAGAACGAACAAAGTGGACGGATCTGTTTTAGAGAATACAAAGAAAAGGATGGAAGAAGAGAGGAGTAGAATAGAAGGCTGTTAGAAGAAAACCATCAGCTGAGCAAGTGCCAGTGTTGGCCACGCTGTTGGCATGCAATGTATTTATTTTTTATTTTTTGCAACACTAGGTCCGTGGTTTTGCAAGGTGATATTGAGGGGATTAGTACTATCTAGTTGAAGTGGATTATAGCGCAGGGACATGCAGATACTATTCATCTAGGCTGTTTGTACATGTATGTATGTCCTCTCAGCAAACATTGCTCTCTCTCTTACATGGACAGTGTCCAGGTACAGACGCCCATTGTGGTGATTAGTAAGCCCCAAAGAAGCCTGCGATGATGCTATCGCCATCGTATACAGATACAACTACAACTAGGCACGGCAGATCAAGTCCACAGGGCATACATAGTCTAGAACAATGGAGAGAAAGCCTCCGGACTTATGGGCTGCTAGTGTGACTGGAATTTGCCTCTAGGGCTTCTCGTTTAAGTCCTTTGGGCCCTTTTGACTTTTTGGCAGGAAAGAAGAAAGAAGAAAAGAAGAAGGAAAAAACGCCAGGCTAATGTATAAGCACCCAATAGATCAAGTATTTGTGTGTACCTACTGGGGCCGCCTCTGAACTGCGGCCGAACAGCGTGGTACCCCAGTCGGGTTTATTTATTTGCTTCTTCTTTTTATCTTCCTATTTGTGATTTGAGATTCTGCTGTTCGGCTAATGGGCAATCCCTACATCTGCACGAAGTAGAAGCAGAACAGAAGAGCAGAGGCAGGAAAATCCTCGGCCTGGCGCTGCTATAGCGGCACACCCACATCGGCTAGCCAAAACGCTTGGAGCCACACCCGGGAATTGGCAGCATTTGCAGGCAGCATTTGCAGGCAGGATGGCATGGGAGAGAAGATTGTATATGTAGACTAGGGCCAGGGCATATTTGACGATGATAGCAAGACAAGTTGGAAACACAGCACAAATACTATACTTGATAACTGATCGAGCGGCAACCTTAAGCTAACCCTGAGATGGCCCTGAAAAGCAGGTGCGGGCTTGTTGATTTCTGGTGCAAAAACGTGGCACTAGACGTAAGTAGTTGCCGTATCAGTGGAGGCAGTAGAGGTCGATTCGGGCGCCGTTTCCTATATCTTGCTTGACTCGTGACTGCTTTGTTGATATAGTGTACAACGTGTATAGATAGTATTGGGCACAAGGCTGCGTTTACATTGTTGTTGTTGTTGTTGTTCTTCTTCTTCTTCTTCTTCTTCTTCTTCTCCTTCTTCTTCTTCTTTTTGCCCTGCTTGTATCTCTTAAACCGACAGCCCGCCAATTTGTTTGTTTGAGAGTACTGCTGGTCTAATTGAACTAATCAGCGCTCTGTCCTTCATCTCAGGCTTGCTGCGCTTCTTCAACCGGCTTCTTCGTCCGCTACATGCTATTCACACACCCACGTCCTGAACCTCACCTCCCCTCCTTAAGGCTTACGATCCATGGCGCATGCCCGCCCGACCAGGATCTGGCGTCCTTAAACCGAATTTATCTGACTGCCTGCAACTGCAAAAGTAAATGCAAATGCAAATGCGACGGCGTCCCACGAGCTAGTGTTACTACTATTCACATTGCTCAACTATTATTTGGCTTTACTTGTCAACTAGTCGTCAGTCTCGTCTTTCGCTGTGTTTGGGCGCTTTAATCGTCCATTTTATCCTGCCAACGTCGGCATCGTCTTTCCATTTGACTTTGGACGTTGTTCGTTTTGCGTTTCCATTTTCTTTCTTTTTTCTTTCTTTTTTTTTTTATCTATTGTCGCCCCCTCCCTCCTCTTTCTTTCTCCGACTCCGACTTGGCCTCATATTGGTCTCTGTTTGGCTTGTTCTTAGCTTCTCAACCTTTTTTTCTTTTCTTTTTTTCTTTCTCTCTTTAGTCCCTCATATCTTCGCGCTGCTATACCACCCATCCCTCTTCATTCTCAGACAGCCCGACTCCCGAGAAATACATATCAGCAGCTTTTATCGGCTTTTATCCTTGCTTTATTGCTGTCTTGCCTGTGCTGTACAGGTCTTGCCTTCTTCGTACCCAAGTTAACCACAGAAGAAGGAAACAAGGAAAAAAGGCCACGATCAAGACCGAACCAGGACCAAGACTAGAGCCTGTCTGTCCCGCCGTTCTTTTTCCATTTGCACTTCTCTTGAGCCGTCTGCTGCCCTGCCTGTTTTAGACTGTGGTTCATTCCCGTCTACGTCCTTGCTCTGTCGTCGTCTTGCTACTAGAACTACTAAACTGCCTTGCCTTGGCTTGTTTTGCTACTCTATTAGTACGTCCTAATATCTGTACTTGACTCTGCTCTGGTTTTTCTTGTGCTCCACCACCCACTTTCCACCGTCCGTACTTATACGCCCCGATCCCCTTCCTCCTCCCTCGTGGTCTTTTCCCATCGCCTCTTATAGATGGACTCTTCTTCCTCTCCTTCCTTTCCTACTGTCACACCTGGACAACAAACGCCCACTGCTGCTACGAAAGCAAATCCATTCACCACTGCCTCCACCGAATCGCCCATCCAGACTCCTCCACCGGCCAAGCTCTCGTCTCGTCGACAGTCGCTGTCATTGTCGCTTGCTACCCGGAACCGCAGCATCTCGTACACTGCTACTCAGACCAAGAACCTGATCTCGCTGGCCGCCAACGCCCTGGACTCCTTCTCGCTCTCCGAATATATCTCGTCACCTGCTCGCCCCTCCACCGGCTTGGCCGCTCCAACTACTGCTCTACTCTCTGCTCCTGTACCGCTGGGAAAATCACCATCTGTTCGCTCCTCGCGGTCTTCTCTCAAGACTGAGTCTCTTGCTCCCAACTCTACTTTTACCACAGAGCCTGCTACGGCCAACACCAAGTCTATGCCCTTTGCCTCCAAGCCCTACAGCCAAACAGACGCCTCTCGCCCGCCGCCAATCAAGATTGGCAAACCCGCTTCCGCAATGCATCAGACCTCGTCTCGCCTTCTGCGCATGACCGAAGATGACCGGCCTTTCACTAGAGTATGTACTGCCTGCCTACACGCTACGTTGAATCACTGACGTGCCCATGGAGCCATTGCTAACGTATTTTGTTTCTTCACTACAGGATTTTAAGGATCTATTCTCTACGCTAATTGTCAGCCTGCTTCCTCTCGGTTCTCATCGCGTTCGGTTAACACGCATCGACTACACCTTTTTGTCTGAAGATGCCATCAACAACCTCAGCTCTCTCAAGTTCTCCCAGTCCAAC
This sequence comes from Davidsoniella eucalypti, assembly GCA_004009845.1. NCBI lineage: Eukaryota > Fungi > Ascomycota > Sordariomycetes > Microascales > Ceratocystidaceae > Davidsoniella > Davidsoniella eucalypti. The sequence goes on along the minus strand of RMBW01000031.1, from coordinate 130,836 downwards.
CGTATGCCGGATCCCAAGGATCCTACTCGCATCGTCACCACCACCACTACGACTACCTTTTCCATGGCTAGAGACATGGCAAGGTCAATCTGCCAGCGATTCGTCGAGGCGCGCTTCATCGAGTCTGCAGACGGCCGCTACCAGCAAGTTTACACCATGAAGGGCCAAGTCTGGCAGCTCACCCCCAAAGGAATTGCCGTTCTTGACCGTTTCTGCCAACGTAACGGTATCACACAAAAACAAGTTGCTGAGCTTATCGGCAACGGTCCTATGCAGCTAGTTATCCTGGAGCGTGATACGCTCACTGATAAGCTAGTGACTGGCAAGGGCATCGTCGAGGTTATCTTCCGCAGATTCATTGGTACCCGCGGCCCCAACATCAAAAACACTGTCAGCTCGGCTGACTCGGATTCTTTAAACGACTACCGCGACGGCCTCACTGGTGTCAAGATTGCTTCTGAGCGTCGGATCAACGGCCGTGTCTACAAGGATACCTTCACAGGCAAGGCCTGTTGCGACTGGCTGATGGACTGTGCTACTACAGTTGAACGGAAGGAGGTTATCGATCTCGCCTCTATGTTTGTAGAGCATAATCTAATCGAGAGCGTTATTGCTGATCGTACCCATATCGCTCAGCACCCACAACAAGCCCTGTTCCAGCCCACCAAGCACGCGATCTACCAGCTGACACAAAGAGGCCGCGACATTATCAATGGCACAGCAGCCCGCGGTCGCTCATCAGAAGGCGGTGGTGCTGACACTGCTTCCACTTCTGGCCGCATGATTGCCGGACGAGACTCTAACACACAGCGTCTCGACAAAATTCTCAGTGACCCAGCTCTGCGGTTGCTATTCCGCGAAAACCTGCGCGAGACGCACTGCGAAGAAAACCTGTCGTTCTACATGGACGTGGATGAGTTTGTTCAGTCTTGCATCGGCGCTATTCACGAGTCACAAACTAAGCCAACAGACGCCACCATGGACACAGTCAAGGAGATCATGGCCCAAGCATACGGTATCTACAACGCCTTCCTGGCGCCTGGATCTCCATGCGAGTTGAACATTGACCACCAGCTCCGCAGCAATCTGGCCTCTCGCATGACCAAGGCGGTTGGAAAGGAGGTGACCATGATTGACACATTGCGGGATGTGACGACGCTATTTGAGGATGCCAAGATCGCTGTGTTCAAGCTGATGGCTAGTGTAAGTTCCCTATATTGGATGTTTATTTGTAATTGACGGCCAGAAAACTAACATTTCCTTTTTTCCATCCCTTTAGGACTCGGTACCAAAGTTCCTCAAGTCTCCCAAGTATGAGCAAACTCTACGCGAGTATGACTTCGATGTTGTCCCAGTAGGCCCATCGACAAGATCAGAACGCAGCCAAAGCCGATCGACACGGAATTAAAAAAAAAAAACAAAAGATCAAAAAAGCATTTTGGAACTATCATATACACACGCATCACCCTCACCTCAAGAATACCAAAATAATCACAAACGAATACACCACCATATAATGACATTATCCACATAGTCCCTCGATCTGAGTTCTTATGTGTGAAGCAATTTCATCACGTACCTTCACTGCTTTTGCTGCGTTTTTTTCATCTTTGCATATTTTGTTTTATTACTGGGAATTCTGGTATTTGGGGTTTTTCTTTTTGGTGTTGGTGTCCGTATCTCGAGATTCCTATACTTTTCTTTCTCCCTTTTGTTTCCGTACGAAAGGATTTTCTTATTTTCTTTGTCATATGCTGCTCTTTTTTTCTTTTCTTTTTTCCTCTTGTTTCTTCCCTATGTGAACTCAGACTGTCACGACCTCATATCTTCCTCTCTATCTGTTACACACAGCTATACATATTTCTGCATTTTTTCCTTACTTTCTCTAATCGGCGCCCATCCCACCTGATCAATACAGCCTACTGGTGGCTAGTCTTTAGGATCCGGGTTACTGTCGATATCGATATTTCAGCGAGCTTTTTCTTTTCTTCTTTTTCTTTACATAGATTTTCTTCTTTTGGCTGGTTTTCGTCGTTGTATCGCTTTTATTTCTTTCCTTTTTATGTCAGGACAGCCATAGATACTACGGTTGGCGAAGGCCTTTTCTTGATTACATAGTTATCCGTCTTTTCTTCGACTTAGCTATTACCATCTCCTTTATCTCTTACTCATTAAATGAAATGAACGTTTTTAAACATTACAATAACTAGCAAGTAAATATAGTACAAGTAGCTGCTATCGATACCTGGAAACACGGATGGCAAACCCGAAATCACATATGATAAAGAATATACCGCTTTTAGTGCGAGGACTAGAACACCGTAGCTAAGTTTTGTTTTGTTTATTTTTGTAGTTTTGATGTCTTGTTCCGAGGTCGATAGAAGAAGGGAAGCATATATGATACTTGTATGAGAACATGTGATAAAACAAGACTACAACACGATCGTGTTTGGCTTGGTTAAAAAGGAAACTTGTACGTATTGTATGTATATCGGGTTCATACTATATACGAGGCTTATCCGGTTGACAGTAATCTGCAGATTTTTTTGAAGACACAATTGAAGAAGAAAGAATAAAAACAAATCCCGAGCTTGGTTGGAGAACGAAGCACTTGACTTGGGCCCCCAAAAAATTAAATGTATATTTTTGCATCTCCAATGGTTCCGCGTGATTTTGACAAAAGATTGTGTTGGTTCTTTTTCTTTAATATTGATTTTTTTTTTAAATATTTGCTTTTTTCTAGTTTGGCATCAAAAAAGAACACAAGAAAGATTGAACGCCCAAGTCTTTTTCTATCTTTTTTTTCTTTTCTTTTTTCTTTCTTCAACTATCCGAGACTCGCGTTTGGTTGATTTCGTGATTTTGTACTTTCTTTGTATCTGCTTTTCCCTCTTCTCTTGTATTATTTCTAAAGATTTCTTGGATACTCTTTTAAAAAAAACCCCATTTGCAACGAAATAATACACCCCAGAGAAATAGAGATGAATGGCCGACTTTGATCGTGATACTCTTTACAGGAGCAACAAAGGCAGAATCTTGGCGATCTTTTTGATTGTGGTGGGGCTTCAGCATTTTCTTCATGGTTGGTTTTCCTTTTTTCCGATGCATGTATTTCACTTTATTTAACAAGTTTACGTTTGACTGTTATGACGAATGGATATGACAATACACTGGTTATAATAATGCAAATATTAAAGACGGAGACACGAATGAACTGCTCGGGATATCGAAGGATAAAAGATACAAAAAGGAGAGAGAGGGGAGAGAAGCACAGGAACGAAGAAAGAGGAGAACCGATGTTCAAGAGCCACAGAGGTAGGAAGGAGAGAGAGAGAGAGAGTAATAGCACAAAGGTGGTCGTTAAATCATAGCAAAATCCGCGAGTGACGGCCTGAGCAAGCCAGACTAGGACGGTAACCCTGATTCTCCATCTAGATGCGGTCGGCGGGGACGAACAGCTCATCGCCAACCCACGAAGCACGCTTAACGGTGTTTCGGCCACTGCGCAAGCTCTGAAGAACGCTTAGGCGGCGCTGCATCTGATCCTCCGTCTCATCCTCAAAAGGATTCAAGCCGGCGATGTCGGTATAGTCCTGTTCCTTGGCGTGCGGATACCTACTGACAACACTGACAGATGGCTTCAGAGAATCCGAGACGGCAGATGCGGAGACGCGCTTCTCGGCTGCCGTGGCGGGGTCGGCGAAGCGCAGGGGATCGCCGTTGGTAGCCCGGCCGACTGAGGCCATCCACTTCTCGATGCGCAGTGGCTGCGGGTAAGGGTTAGAGTGGGCATCGAGGGCAAGCACAGACTCAACCGCAGCCAGAGCAGCAGGAGACGGCGTGGTGTCTAGATCATCGTCAGGCCTATCGGCAGTATGGAACGGCAGTTTGTGTTCCATGGCATAGGCCGTCAGCTGGTCCTCGAGCGGCGGATAGCTCAGGCGCGGCTCGGCAACGATGACAGAGTGCGCGTTGTGTTTGGGGCTAGGACTATGCTTGATGACGCTGATGCGATCTTGCTTGGGCTGCTGCTGTTTCTGGAAGTCCGGAGGTGGAGATGGCGTAGTCGACAGCGAGTTGCGCAGGGTAGGCGTGGCAGACGAGGCCGGCGAATCGGGGAAGACGAACCGCTGGCCATCGGTAGCGACAAGGCCAGTCGGCGTCTGCTGGTAGCTGAACTGGCGCTGTGGTGGTGGCCGGGCCGAGACCGGAGCTGGAGCTACTGCAGAAGCGCCCTTTGCATACTGCTCGAGGTAGAACTCGTTCTCTGGCGAGATGTACGCCTGGGCCGGACGGGTTGGCACCGTCAAGTTCGCAACTGGTGAGCCGGTTGGAAGTGGCTTGCGGGCGGCCATAGGCGCAGAGGCTAGAACGGGAACAGGCTGCACTGGCGGACGGGCAGCGTTCTGTGCAACGGGACAACCGATGCCAGCGCCAGAGACTGTGCCGACGAACACGGGTGGCGGTGACTTGGGGTTGTGCCTTGGGATAATCAGCGGTGACAAGTACGGCTTGGGCGACGGCTGCGCTTCGTCAGCCATGGAGAACTCCAAGTCGTCGCTGACCCACGGCTGGTTGGACGCCATGTACGGCGTCGACACAGGCCGCGGCGTCTTCGCTCCGGTTAGAGACGGCATCGTCGGACGGCCCTGCGACGCCGAGCGCTGGCGATTGCGCGGTGGCGGCGGCGGAAGATACAGGTTGTTGTGTATCAACGGCGTCTGCTGGGCCGTAGTCGGCTGCTCGGGACCAGAGCCCGGCGTAGTGAGCAGTTGCTGGCCAACACTAAGATACATCTGCGATGCCCGCGGGCGCACCCCAAGGCTCAAGGCCGGTGGCACGTTTGGCCGCGATTGCGAAAGCATCGAGGTCGTAGGAACGCTGAATAATGCCGGAGCCGGAGCTACAGATGAAGACGGGGACGGAGACGGAGCTGATATGCTGCGTCCGTGGCCAAAGGCAGACAGCGGCGAGGCAACTACTGCGCCAGATCGGGAACTTGCCCCACGCAGATGCAGCGGCGTAGGCGTGTCGAGACTATAGTCGGACGGCAGCAATGACGAGCTGAACTGGTTGTTCCGTGGCGGACTGAGAGCGCTGACGATGGTCGAGTCGAGGGGCGAGTCGAGAGGTGAATCGTCAGTTGTAGGCGACACAACGGCAGAAGTGTAGCTGTCGTTGGTAAAAGAACGCAATGGGGCCGCGGGATGGGCTGCTTCATATGTGTTTAGTCGAGGCTGCAACGAGCCGCTGACGGCGCCGAGCTTCGAGACGCCCGGGGCAGGCTCTGGAATAGCCGAGTGGTTGTAGTTGTTATAGTCCTTATGGCCTCTATATTCTTGTTGTTTTTTATATGGCTGCTCGGCTGCAGGGCGCGCTGCAGGGTCCGAGTGTGAATAAGAATGGTAACTGCCCTGTAAATTCGGCGGCCGTGCACTACCGGGGCTTTGGGCTCGATTTAGCAACTGCCCAAGAATAGGTGCTTGCTGCTGTTGTTTTTGCGGCTGTTGCGGTTTTGGGTCAAATGATAAACTTGGCTGGTATGTTTCATAAGTGTAGTAGTTGCTGTACGGAGCAACTGGTGTTGCCGGCGATGAATAGGCACGGAATCTTGCCGAAGGCCGACTCGGTACGTTCAACCTAGAAGTTGAAGAAGAAGCTGCCGTTGGGGGAAGCAGATCTGGGCTCATTGGATCACATGTCAACCCAATCGACGCCTTGTACGGCTGATGTGTCCGCGCTCTTTCGGTGAGCTTGGCAACCATGCGGGCATGAGATTTAGTCAGATTCTTCTTGATGAAGCCGGCAATTAGCGAGTTGCAGCGCACATCAATGTCCTCACGTACATACAGGCCAGGAGCCATTGATGAGGCAGCTGCCTCGCCATGGTACACATCGTGCACGTCCGGCTCACCGGGAAGACGGCCGCCGAGGATCCACTTCGACACGATATCGACGCCCATCGGTGCATACACATGGGCGCGCAGTCCTGTTGGCGTGTTCCGTAGAGCTGTTGTGTAGGCTGCATCACCGATTTTACGGTATCCTGGTACCACTGAGATCTTGTCACGTAACTGGAACCATGAGCAGTCTGCCTCGTCTGCTGGGCAGTGGATCGGGGTGTTGATTGCTTTGTGTGATGTGACAAGTGGGTTGATACGCACCATTTCTTCATGGTCGTGAAGAAATGAAAGAACCGTGGCCCGCGTTATGCCGGCCGGTATCGGCGTGATTGTAGTGAAGTTAAGGGTTCGAGACATGGCGGCGGCGTTTTGTTCAGAAGAGTCCCGGAGGGAAGGTACGTGGTGTAAGTCAACGCCGTCCAAGACGCTCGGAGCGGCATGAGCAGCAGAAAGAACTAGGAATCAACAACAAACAAAAGAAAAGAAAAGAAGAAAAAAACAAGAAGCAAAACTCGCTGGAATCGATATCAATACAAAGAGAAGAGGTCAAGAATATTTGTTTTGTGGACTTCTCGCCTCACAATATTACTGCTGCGTTGTCGAGGAGTCCGCATGCGGTAGTTGCTGGCTTTATTCGCCGAGGCTGTTTTAACAGTCCTTTGGGGGAAAATCCGTAGTTTCCAACTTGGTACTAGTCGTTGTAGTTGCTGTAATGAAGTCTAAAAAGGAAGAGAAGAAAAAGATGAATGAAATACAAATCAGAAATCAGAAATCTTTGAAAGAAGAAAAAGACGGAACGAGGTTTTCTTATTGATTCTTCTTCACTACAAAACAAAAATAAAGCAGCAGCCTATTCCGATCGTCGTGGGCTGTGGCTCGGCTGGGTTCGATCGACCGTGTGACGCAGGAGAGAGAGTTGGGGCGGGTAACTACTATATGTATATGTACCTCTCAGAACAAGAAAGTTGGTACTTCGCCAGGATCAGATCCCATAAAAAGAAAGACAAGAACGGAAAGAATTAGAAACGAACAGGCAATAAAAATAACGAGTGTATCAGATCGGTGGTAATTGCAAGAATGTAAGAAACAAAAACAAATTGAAAGAAAATAATATTAATAAGGTAGGGAAAGAACTGAAAGAAGACCGACAAAGAGGAAAAAAACAAGACGGCAGTTACCTCCTCTTGTGTCAAGGGGGTTCGAAAAGAGGGCGATCAAGACAGAAGAGAATAGATAGAGCAGAACAACATGAAAGAAACCCAACGTCTATCTAAATATAAAAAATTGACGCCCTTCTCTCTTTACTTGTTTTCGGGAAAAACTATATCATAAAAAATAAAGACGAAGGGAATAAACGCCTTGCAGATTTACACGGTGCTTGGAAGAGATATATCTACCACTGGCATTCCGATATACAACGCTGTATCTACATCCACTTACATAAAGAGGGGGTCAAACTTCTCTTTCGTTTCTTATACAGTGATCGCAGCAGCCAGGATCGCCGGCCGCTTTGTGCAGAGCCAAGCAAGCTGAGGCCATCAAGAACAACTTTCTCCTTGTTTGCCGAATAAGATCTAGCCGTACTAAGGCGTGGGAACTGGTAGATATTACCATATGATTCATCTGTATGTGTGTCGCTGCGGTCCGAGGGATTTATCTGCATCGTTGTCTACTATAGTTTGTCTTGGGTTTTTGTCGGACTCTACACGTACTTCTGCGATCTCTAGAGAGATCAGAATGAAAGAGCAGAAGCAATATATATCATGACTGGGAATTAATCACCCTAGTAATACATCATATCACTTGTTTTTCGTTTTGGTCGCTTAAAGACCAAGTTTACGAGATTTTGGTTTTATTAGCCCATTCGCCTTTAGATTGAATACGTCTTTAGTTTCCCATTGATCATCCTAGTGCCATTTTGCTTCTTTTCACCCATGTTCGAGTTTTGTCACTCTTCGTATTTGCTACCTGACGTACGTTTTTTTTGTTTTTTTTTCTGGGGAAGAAGATAAAGAGAACCAAACATGACGGAAAATATAAAAAGATAAAACCCCGAGACGGGTAACGATGTTCATCCATCCTAGCCAAAAGGTCTTTTTTTTTGTTTTCTTTTCTTTTTTTGCTGTTGATTTTTGCTTTTGCTTTCTTGAGTAAAACGCTCGAACCGGCAACTTCCCTCAAGCTTCAGTTTGTCCCCAACTCGGACCGTTCCCGGTGCCCTGCCCTTGTTTTTGTTTTCTTCTTCTACTTTTTATCTGATGATTTGTTCCTGTATCTTGTTAGTCTGTCCACAGGCCACGCCATCAAAACCGCTGCCGGATTCATATCGGAACCGAATCCATAGACGAAATGCATTTGTTGTTCAAGTAAAAAATGAAAATGAAAAAAAAAAGCATTTCGACAAGTATTCGTGGCCCAGATAAGAATTACTGAGCCAAGACTGCGATTGTACAAGAAAAGAAACAAAAGGATGCTAACCAAGTAGCCTTCTCCTCCTCCTCTTTTGGGTGTTCTTATTTCGGCCTTGCAATGCCCTTTTATCAGGCTGTGCTTCTTATTCAACGGCTGTTGCCTCCGCCCACCTCTTCTTTGGTTTCTTCCTTTTTATAACTTTTCTTGGCCCAGAACCGCTAAACTTGGTCAAACTCCAGCCGTACCAGTGCTTGTTGCATGTATAAGTAGCGGCTTATATACTGACTTGTTCTTCTTTTTGTGGCATTAGGACCAACTATGCAAAGTTGCCTCTCTTTCTCTAGCATCGTTTCTTTCGAGTTTCTCTTTCTTTCTTGTTTCTTATCCTGCATCCCAGTTCAGCTGATCATCCATGTGAAGGCGGCGGCACGGCAACATTTTGTGTTTCGTCTCTTGTTCAATTACATATCTTACACAGATACATGTACAGTTCCATAAGCTCAAGAATAGCTGACTACCCCCATCTCCCCCCTTTGTATGCAATTTGTGTTTCGTCCGACTCTTTCTTTTGCACCTGTTTTGCCATCTCTTTTCCCTTATTTCCTGCACCATGACATCAGTGGCATGGACCAAGCTTTCCTCTCTGGTAACCCTAATCAACCCTATCGACGCATTCATCAAGTTGTTGGAATATGTACCGTTGTACACCTATTTCGCTAAGATCAAAAATAGAACACACGTAAGAATAAAGCAGCAGAGAAGAACCCTGATTTCCCCCCCGGTCAGATTCTTATTTTCTCTCGTTTCTACTCGTCTTTTGGCTTACATGGTATGACATGAACATTCTCTTTACAATAAAAACACCACAAGAAACCGATGTAAGTTGATCTTGCTTCGTATTAATCTCCGATAGAACGTCTTTTTGGATCACATTATCTGCTTATTCCAAAAACCCCCTTTCAATGTTTCGGCGTTTTACTGCCTTTTTTTTTCCCTGATATCATGAATGATCTTCGCCTCACCATTTTCTTTGATATGCAGGCGTATCTTCTCTTGTTTCAACTTTTTTTTTTTGCCGGTTGCCCTATCCTAGTTATAACCCTATGTAACCCCTAAAACAACCTCATGATTGAACAAAACATCATTACGTCTAGTGGTCTTTCTGCTCCACATCACATCAAAATCCGAATAACAAAAGACAACTGTGACGTAGTATCTCCCGAATTTAAGAAGCCTAGGCCCTTTTACTCCATTGAAAATGCCCCCAAAACAGGAGCAAAGACCTGTAAGTGGTTCTTACGTACAACTTTATACGTATGTTGTATATACTGTCTGTGATATTTATACAAGGCCTTGTTTACTACTGGTACTTCGAGGTTTGATCGAATCCCTTGCTATAATAAACCTGAGCTATAACCTTTTCTTACCTTTTATACAGATGGCCATCCATGCTCATTGTAAATCGAAGGTTACATCGGCTCCTACGTGAAGAAAAGTTGATCAGGAATCGAACAACCCAGCATCTCTACAACTCTACATGTACAACTATCTGTTAATCATTTTCCATAATCGTTATGTCATATCAATAGCACCAAAATCTAGTAAAACATAGTTATAGTATATATTAGTAAAAAAATCCGCTTAGATTTTCCTTCGTTTTCATGAATAAAAACGCCAAACGCCAAACAGAAAGATGAATAGTAATAAAGGACTTGACAAGTCGTATCCGTGACATTCTTAAAGACAAAAAACAAAACCCCATTCCCTTCTTCTAAGGAACAAGGAGAACGTACTTCTCAAGTTCGAAGACATAATCTATAAGTTGTAAACAGAAAAAACCAAAATCCCAAAAATGCCACATGCTCTTAAATCTCACGACACCACTTGGCCAAAGGCGCACTCAACTTTGCTCCGACCGGAATATCTTCCAGCGCCATATCAACCTTCCACATCTTAGTCTCCAAGCCGCCCATCTGCCCACGGCCGCCGACACTAGCCGGGACCAGAAGTCCGGTATTCACCAGTCTCTCCCAGGCAATGCCGGCCACGCCCCGACCCCAAACACGCGCACCACCGCCTAGCGCCAATACACCAGCCTGAATACGCTGTCGTCCAACTAGACCGGTGTACTCGTCGTAGGCCATGGCAAAGTTGACCGTGTCAGTGTGTGCTACAATATCTAAGCGTGCCGCGGCGATGAGCAGCGATAGATCGAGATCGGACAGTGATGAGAGGACGTGCGCCTTTGACGGTGGGGCGGCAAGCGACTGGGCAGCAACGAAAGGATTAGGCATGACAAGAGAGCAGTTAGATGACGAAAATTCTTCTGTGATGGGCGATGGAATCTGTAGCGGCAGAGTTTGTGGCTGTACCAACGAGAGCGGCAGTACGCACGTGGCCAGAAACGCCGGTACGCTCTTCGATGAGTAGTAGTGATGCTTGAGTAGCTTCTGGAAGTCAGCCTGTTCATGTAACTGGGCGACCATATCTGTCCAAAACTCTGCAAACTTTCCAAAACCCTCAGACTGTGGATCCAAGCCTTCTTTCACCGCGTCGTCTCCGTCAATGACTAGGCCCTGTCGACACACGTCCCAGAAGCCCGGAAGTGACTTGGGAGGTGCCATGAAGACGTAGCGGTGGCTGAATCGAGACTTGACACGTTTCTCCAACATGTCTACTACGTCCAAACGTGTGGTGCAACCGATGACGCCGATGGGTGCTTTGCGGGCTTGTGCTATGTCGAAAAGGTTGTAGAGTAATGTCTGGCGTGGGTGGTATGCGAACATGTCAAACTCGTCGATAATAAAGACAACCGACTTGGACGTTACGCCTTCAGCTTCGGCGCCGGCAATTTCTGTTGGATGAGAGAGCAGAGCCAGTAGTGAAGCCAGCGTATCAGCGTAGCTTGTCTAGACACAGAATGTTAGTCATCAGTTTCGGCAATACTATAAAACCTCGATATTACTTACTCTCTTCATGATGGCCTCGTCAACCTCCATCTCAAGACCTAGTTGCCGCCAAATCTCCTTCAGCGCCAGCTTGTCGTCGGTATGGACGAAGCCATTGAGCCGTACAACGTGGAAATCGTCCTTATAAAAAGCCTCGATGTCGGCGATGACACCCTCTACCATCTGTTTATAACTGTTAGCAATTATGCTCTTGATTGTACATAAGAGGTAAAGAGAGCTCCTGGTCAACATACCGTCGTTTTGCCACTACCACGAGCTCCTATAACCAGCATCGAGTTTCCCTCGCCATTCACCACTGTCTGCTGAACCAACTGATGCGTTTTCTCCCACGGCTCCTCCTGACCGATCAACTTGATCCGGCGTCTGCCCGTGCACCGGTCGACGAGTACACGTTGGAAAGTGCGCAGATGGCGTTCCAAGTTGGGGATAGGCGGCGCATTAAAGACTGGCACCTCTAGCTCCTCCGGGTCTGGCTCGACGACTGTGGTGAAGTTGGCATAACGCTTTGTTGACGGTGTCTTGGTGACGTCTTCCTGAGCGCAGTTGCGACACATCCAGTCACCGCGTGGAATCGACGTGATACCGTGGCATTCTTGATGGTAGCCGAGATCGCATACATCACAGAATAGGATCTGGTTTGGCGCCTCCGAGTCTTGTTTGCCGCACAGCTGACACGCCTCGTTCTCATAGGTTTCTTCCTGTGGCTCTTCCTCGCCAGCTTCCCGACTCTCCTCTTCTATCTTCCTCTTTTTCCTTTCCTCTTCCTCCTCGATCTTCTGGGCTGCCTTCTGTTTCGCCGCCTTACGTAGCTTCTCCGACAATGGCGTGCGATCATCGCCAGCCGCACGCGATAAAGCTGGTGTCATCGGCTTTCCAGCTGTGCTGCCGCGCTTTGTTGAGTTTGATCCTGGCAAATCCTCGAAGATGACTTCGCCCGCACTACCCGGCGTCTTCGCGATATCAAACACCACATTCTTGCGTGTACGTTCGGCTAGCGCGCCGCGGTGGCGTGACGGCGTCAAGATGCCCTTCAACGGCGACTTGAGTGGTGACTTGAGCGGCGATGTGGGCGGCATGGCTTTGTGTGGCGATACAGAAGGGCAGCGTATTTCGATAGATGACCCAGTTTCGAGCTTTATCGGCTGAGCTGCCACTAGTGACGGGTGTTGAAGGGCAGCCCGAGCCTGCAGCGCCTTTGGAGGTCGGCCGCGACGCTTAGAAGGCGACTTGGTCGGTGACGAGGTAGCACTAGTAGTATCGCCAGACCGACTGCCAACGGCAAACACGCCATCAGCTGCCAACAGCGGCATTGGTGGTTGAAACGCCTCTGGAGCTCTAGTGCCGATCGGCAGGCTTATGGGACCGAGGGTGTTGGTGTTGTTGAGAGGTAGCAATTCATGCTTTATTGGACTCGCATTTTCGGCATCATCAAGACGGCGTCGCTTTTGTTGGAGAGCTTTGGATGTCGATGTTGGCGTCGTCGTTGCTGACCGAACTCTCTTATGGCCGTGCTTGGGCGTCTGCGTCATGACTTCGACGTTTTGTGTTTGTATGTGATATATGTGCTGATCGAGGATATTGTGATGTCTGATGTTGTTGTTTATATCGAATATCTTGTGATTATTAACACAATGTACCCACTTCGATGTCGTCTCTTCTCATAAACTATTAATTGGGGGGTGTAAGACTTGGCCTTAAAGTCGACAAACTGCTATAAGCAACACCCTAAGCAACTGTTGGTAAGTCAAATCAAGATCTAACGCTTGCACTTTAGTCGGTTTTCCAACTTTGCCCTTAACGCGATTCGCGACGCGATCCTTGTATAGGGTTCATTAAGCCAGTCATTAGGGTTTGTATGTACCTCGGAAAAGACGGCCATAAGCAAGAAACCTTTTTCATACTGTAAATGCCATGTGATCAACAAGAATCAGTTTCAACCTGCGCTATTTTTTTTTTAAATAGAAACCATAGAAAAAAGGCTTCTGCAAAATTGAACGAGAATTTACCAAAAGCTAATTCATAAAGCTGATTGTATTGATGTCATGAGAAGAGACTAATCTATCAAGATAATGCAAAAAAAATGTATGTATATATACCTGCTGGAGTATTTGTACAGCCAGATAACCCTGCCCAAAACGCCAATTCCCGAAACATACTGTACATACGATGTATATGGGAAATAAAACCGAAAGAAAAGAGCAAACCATAAAGAGAAAATAACCTCCAAAAACAAGATTGACTTGTGCGGTCAGGTGACATGACAGAATAAGGAAGAGGTAGGAAAACCTGGGGTATACGTAGCATCTAGGCGTGATGATATATGCACGCATCTAAGCCAAGCCAATGCAGGCTTCAGAGGAGTAAAAACAAGAAATAAGATACGGCGAGATGAAAAGCCACACAACTAGATACCAAGATACATCTTTAAGCGCTCATAGGTGTAGAAACTGACTGCCACCATGGGGGCGACTTTGACGTAGCCAATGGTCATTCCGACAAAGAACCCTTTGAAGCCCTTCTCCTTGAAGATAGTACCAACGGTCTCGGCAATAGTGCTTCGGTGGCCATCTCCGACGGCACCACCAACCTGCATGCGGCGTCTAATAACTTCTAGAGGATATGACGAGGTCTGGGCGATCATGCCCGAGAGACCGCCGGCCATCAATTCCGCCCACGATACTAAAGGCAATGCTTTATCAAATGGCGAGTTCTTAGGCCGGGGCAAGGTGGTATGTGGCGCAAAGACTTTGCTGCGCAGGACATCGCCTAGTGTATCATGCACCAGGAAAGAGACTCCGGCGTACGGCAACATGCCGAGCAAAGTCGGACTAAAGCCACGGTAAAAGTTGGAGATTCCTGAAGGCGGAAACAAAGATGCGCTACCACCGGCAGTTTCACCGTATATTTGCCGGAAGATGGTGCGCAACGTTGACCGGCCATCTCTCTTGGTCTCAAAAGCCAATCGTACGCGGATTAGCTCGAGCGGATAGGTGAAGAAGACCGATGTGACACCGGCCATGGAGCCGCTGACAAGCCGACGTATGGCCGTTTCTTGCTCAGGCTTGGCGATGACAACGGCGCGGATCTGCTCGTAGGCGATGAACTTGATGGCCGCATATGGGAAGATTCGGAGAAGCGTCGCAGAGTGGCCGCGGAAGAGACCGTTGGAGCCTTCGGTATGGTGGATTTGCTTCATGGCTTCAGCAACGCCGGCCCATGATCCCGTGTACTTTGCGAACTGCGGGTTGTTGGCCTGGAATAGGATCTTTACGCGGTCAAGAGGGGCGACTATCGTTTTTGCCTATAAGTAGGAAGATTCGGGTTAGCAGATGTTCTTGCTTGAGAAGCTGAAGCCAAAGCTGGAGATTAGAGCTCAAGTACTCACTGCACAGCCAGCGAGGCCACCCGAAACACCGGAGCGCCACATGTATTCGAAACTCTGCTTGCTGAACGATGTCTGTGGATGCTTCATGACATCGGCCGCCGGGGAAATTGGCGGCGGCGCATCTTTCCTGATCCCGAATTTTCGGGATGTGTGAGGCTCTGCAGGCGGTTTGGTCGACAACTCCTGTATGGAGTTGTTGTTGAGAACCGCCGACGGCATATGTGAAGAAATAGACATGCAGTAGCGGGTCTTTGCTCTAGCAGAAAATAGAGCGATGCGCAGGCTGTGCAAATGAGGGCGGGATTGGCGATGCTGCAGGAGCGACGGCGGATATAGAAAAAGCAGAACAAGATATAGGTTGGAACTTCAGAGCAGGATGGCTAGCCAATATAAGTATGGGGGGCTCGGAGCAGCGGAGGCTAAAGAGATATTGAAATTGGAGTAAGATTGCGGCTCAGTATTGCATGTTAGTTGGGATAATCGATAGTGCAAATACAGAGCCGGTTGAGATTGTGACGGCTCGTGATTATTTCCGAAAATTTGGGTGCTCGTGTGCTTCGGTTATGGTGCAGGCCGATAGAAAAAGATAGAGAACAAAAAGAAAAAAAACAGGGCCAATTTCCGGCGAGCACACGAGTGTAAGCTTATTATGCAGAGAAACAGAAAAACAATCCAGGACTGAGAAGTGGAAGGCCGGAGATTTCTAGGGCAATGGCTGGAATAAGAAATACAGCTGAGGAGATTTGCTGAAGTGAGAATACAAAACAAAAAAGACAGCGTAAAGCTTTGATTAATGTCCGAGTCGACGAAAAATGCTTACTGGAAGAGTTTAAGCTGGCCTGGAAGAAGCAGGAAACACTAGGAAAACAAAGTCGTCCTAAAAAGTATTGCAATGTGCAAATAAATGTTCAGGCGCATATACATATATATCTGTACAGCATTGCTGCAGGGCAATTACTCCTCCGGGAAATACAAGCTGCAGACTGGGTGAGACTTGCAACGGAAAAAGAAAGAGCGGCGAAAAACGTCATTTCGTTTTCGTTCCTGCCCCGAATTGGATTATTGTATTTTGGCTCGCTAGACTCTTGGAGCTTTTGGCTTATTTTTCTTGGCTAGGTAAAACCTATCTTGCGTCACAGAACTGCCGAAGAAAAAAAAAGAAAATAATAAAACAAGGACATGGGCCCCGCTTAACTACTTCTGTAGCGCCTTCAGGCTAAAAAGCTTTGAAGAAAGTGGCCACTAGAATTGCAACAAAATGTAATTATTCGTGATCGTGATCTCCAAGCTTGAAAATGTCACAAGCCTGGCTTTTACCTAGGGCCAGTTTTTTTCCTTATTCTTTGTTTTTTCTCGCTTCGCTACCGGCTGTAACCGATGAAAGCCTTAGTGTGTATTACTTATCCTTTCAACACCCCGGTCAATTACAGACAACTGCTCAGGCACTATCAACCTATATATTCGGGTCAGATGACCTTCTCCGACTCGAGCATTTTGTTCACCAGCCACGACCGTTCTGTTGTCTGCATCGACGTGCCTAGATCGCTTGAGGAGGCCCAGGTATTACTGCCAGGTCAGCTGGCCAGCAATGATTCCGCAGCAAGTGTCGCTGTGAAGCAGCCCGTCGTCAACAATAGGAGACTCTTATCGACGCCCTTGTTGCATGTCCCTTTTGATACTCCAGAGCCAGCTAGCTGGTCTGTCGATGCACGTGGCCCGGCTGCTCAGCTGGCTGATCTTCTCGCAGACGATACTGCCCAGCGCGCACTAGATACTCTACAGGCCGAGTTACCTCTAGGGCCCTATTGCCTGCCGCGCATAACATCGCCGTGTACGTCGACTGCGAGTGCTTTCCAGTCCAAGCCAGCAGACCCTGATACTACTACTACTACTATCTTGATACCTCATCATGTGAAAGATAAGAACAAGAACAATAGCTCTATCGTTGGGGAACCTACAGAGGCCCACAATCCAAGTCTTATGCAGCCGCAGTGTTACCATATGCCGCCCAGAGCAACTCCTATTCAAGGTGATCTCCATGAAACCCTGCATTCTTTTTCAACGACTGTGCCCAAAACTGTAGACCTCATGGTCATTGATCCGCCCTGGCCGAATCGCTCAGCACGCCGCAAGAGACGCCGGGACGGAGGGTACGCAACCCTAAATGACATCTCTGACACCGAAGCCTTGCTGTCCCGTATTCCGGTAGCCTCACACCTGGCGCCGGGTGGACTTGTCGTAGTCTGGATCACTAACAAACACTCGCTGATGGAGCTGATGACGGCCCCGCGCACCGGAATTTTGGCCGCCTGGGGCCTTGAGTTGGTCGGTGAATGGCTGTGGCTTAAAATTACTAATACTGGACAACCCGCCAGCAATATCAACTCGATGTGGCGCAAGCCTTATGAAAAGCTCTTGGTTGCACGACGCCCGTTGGACAGACAAATGAAATCCGAGGCGTATACTGGTGCTAATTCTATTGTTACCCTGCCACGCTCAAGAGTGCTTGTTTCCGTACCTGACATGCATTCCCGTAAGCCGAATCTTAGGACTTTATTCGGTGAGTATCTCGGCCCTGATTATCTCGGCTTGGAGGTATTTGCTCGCAACCTCACTGCTGGCTGGTATAGCTGGGGAAACGAAGTCCTCAAATTTCAGGCCCATGAGCATTGGGTGCCCGACAGTGAAGAGAAGGTTCAGGAGCCCAAGATATCCAAATCTTTACAGGAGATGGAAGAGGAGAAGTTAGCAGAAACTGCACTTGGGCATATCGAGGGTTGTGGCTAGGTAGATTTTGTATTTTGTTGTATTTTTTTTCGTGACCGCCAAATAATCATAATGCCAGTTCATATGTGTACATAAAAAAATAATAGAACATCTGTTATACAGGATATTAACATATCGTTCCTCTCCCCCCCGTAGCAATAAACCTAGAGACATACTCTCTTTAAAGAAGATTTCTCTTACGCCGAGGTTGTTGGTGTTTGAGGCTTTGTAGTCTGTTCCTGTAAGGGCTCAAGAACAGCTACCTCCTCGGCTTTTTTCAATATATTTTCCCACTTCTCATCTAGAATCTCGTCGTTTGACCACACCTCCGACCCATTCAGTAGCGCTGCGGCCTTCTTTGCCAACGCCTTACGGTCTGACGTCACGGGGACCTCACTGGGCAATGGCGTCTCGGCTTTAGAAGCCTTCATCTGCAATTTACTAACGCTGTCAGAGTAGCGTTTACGCGCATCCCACAGCTTCTTATTCCACGGCTCCAGATCGAGCGGTAGATCGGGCCAGGCAAACGGCTCTACGAGCTCGACTGTCATGTACTTCTCGCTCTGGCCACGGTGGATGCGGCTGCGCTGTTGGGCATTGTCGGTCTGCGAGTTGATGACAGGTGCGGGTGCTACAAAGGACCGTACGCGGGTGACTTCGACGTCGTAGAGGTTCCAGAGGTAATCACGTAGATCGAATTTGGTGAAGCGGATGGGCACTTTGAAAGTGGCGAAGTTGGGATCTTGCTTTGGTCGGCGGATCATAGTGACGATATGGTTAGGCCTGTATAGGGCATTGTGTTAGCTTTCTCGTAATACGACGGGGTTATATCAGTAACGGGAGACTATGGCATGTTGTAGATTAGACAACAGCATGCGGACAGTCTAATATCGTGACATTGTCGATAGTATGGAGCTGTAATAACAAGGAAGGCCTACAGGAAAAGCTGCTTTTTACCCAGCTTGAACGCCGGTCCCGGCCGGATTACGGATGCCATTTTATGTGATTGATATATATCTCTGTCCGTAATGAGTGCATCAACTGGGGAATGCTGCCGATTTAGCTATTCGAGATTCCAACAGCAATCTGTAGCTCGATCATGGCATTAAACCAGTTCAGCGAAAATTCCCAATGCGACCCGATGACGCCACACTAGCGAGTTTCGGTAGCTTCGATGCCACAGCGGCGCCCCATTGGCTTAGTTGCTATGTAGCACCATATTTATGGGCCACCCATGAATGCAAATATTAGATTAGGTGATATATTTCGGAATTTCTATTTCAATCCAATCATTCTAGATCGTTGTTGTTAAACCAAGAGGCAAAATATTTGTGCATATGTTTGCGATAGAATTATCACCGCTTTCCTGAATTAGTCACTGCTTCCATAAATCAATCATCTCTTTCATGGATCACACGCCGCATCGATATTCTTGTAAGAAACGCCGATTTGATTTGATTATATTTAATGTCTACCTAAATCACTAAGATCATACGACGCTTAAGAAACACCGATGTTACTCTCTCAAAGTTACCCTCATCGATGCAAGAATTACATATTCTCCCTACTACACGTCCTTACTCAGTTTGGCCTGCTCTGTGCCCATGAAATTCCAAGAGAGTAGGAACAAGTGTTGAAAAATTCAAGTTGACGATCGTCTGATGTATTGCATGATCTTAGTGATTTAGGTAGACGTTAAATATAATCAAATCAAGTCTGATGTATTGCGTGTGCTACATAATTTCCTGTAATTCCCGCTTCACTTTATCGAGCACATGTATGTATGCAGTTGCCAAGAAAAAAACTCTCTACTTACACTGCGTATACCACGTCTATTGAGGGACATTATAGACAGTTTTTTTTTATACAAACAATCTCTAATCACCACATACATATATATCGATGGCTGAAAAAGATGGTAAACGTATTAGTTAAAGCAAAATAAATAAAATCATAAATCGTTAATAAGCCATTGAACGTGGGGTTTTTGTTAGTAGTAGAGTTCGCCCAACAAAACAAACATAACTAAGTATTGGTAGTACAAAGGGCGATGTAAGAAAGAACCAGGAAGTAGTAAAGGAAACAAGACAAATAGTGAGAGGAGATATCGGTCTTCCATAGACGCAGACAGACGTCAGGGCCAGGATGTAAAGCGGTCTGCATTCTTGATAGTTTAATGCTTGACCTTCTGGGTGCTGTAGTCTCCCCATCTTAAACGTCGAGGCCGTCGACGACGACTCCCTTCTGCCAGTTCCAGGCCATAACCTTGGCAGTGGCATGAGCCGATTCCTCATCAACTAGAGCGCTAACGAGGTATAGCGAAGCATCGACACCAGAGCTCATGCCACCGGATGTGATGACGCGCATACCGCCTAGACGCATAGCAGCGCGACGGACAATGGACTCACGGCGGGTGTTGGAACCCTTAAATGACATGCTGCCCTTGCTATAATCAGGAAATAGTGTTAGCAGTCAAACAATAGTCATGATGATAAATGGTAGGCCATTACTTACCGGCCATGGGAACCACGGCGACCTGTCTCGGTCTTGCTGTGAATATACGGGTTCTCGTCCTCGTCGCCAATGTCGAAGCGCAGGTTGTTGACAACATAACGCTCGTCGTCCATGACTTCAGTGCGCTCAACATTGTTGCAAATGGCAGAGTAGCTGCAGAGGTGCTCAAACTTGGTCATGTGGTCTGGGTGCATAGTGGCAGCGAGGCCGGACAAGAGGCCCTGGGCGGCCATGAACATGGCGCCGGTGCATACAGCTAGGGTAGTGCGCTCGCGACTGGTATCACGCTTCTGGACGTCGGCATAGGCCTTGAGCAGCGGCATAGGCTCAGACTTGGCCATCAGGACCTTATCAACCTCGCCGCCAACGACAACCAGAACATCAAAGTCCTCTAGACGTTCGTATGCTTCCTTATAGTTGATATGAGCGGCGATGTGGACGCCCTGCTTAGACATGGCCTGAGGCTCCATGCTAGCAATAGTGCATTCAAAGGCCTTGCTGTCTAGAGTGGAGTCATGACGTCTGGTTAGCAAATTGAAGATTGACTAGAGGCAAGGGTGAAAGACGTCGGCAGGGATAAGTCTCGATGTTACTTACTAGGATCGTCCTGCTCATGAAGAGTATCGGAAAAGACTTCGTAGACTCCGCTGAAGTCGAGCAGATCAAAGCCTTGCTGTAGGGCAAACAAAACTTCGATCGGCTCGTCGGCCACAGCAGAAGTCTTGGATGCACTCATCTTGGGCAACGTATAATAAAGAGAATAGTGTAAGGCCACGGGTTAGGGTATTGGAGGCAATAGTCAAAGATTATGGAAGAGAATCGAGTAAATGAGGATGGTAGGAAAAGACACAAGATGTGATGGTCCAACACGGAGGACAAGCCTGAGTCTTATAGATGGCGAAATGACTGTCTGAAAAGAGTCATAGGCATACATACAACTTGATTTAACCAGCCCATCTTACCATCATACACTTTTCGTACAGTCCCAACCAGGAACAATGATGGCGTTGGAGAAGCATATCACCTATTGCAACCATTGGCCAATCATAGAAGAAGGCTGGAATGTCTCCTAGCACAAGCCGATACTTACACGCGAGGTACCTGGAAGCTGGTGATAGAGTGCGGCCGGTACCTGACCGCGAAGCACTATTTTGAGGAGACATTTTCTCTAAAATCCTGCTTGCGTAGCAGGAAACAATCAAGCAACAAGCGTAGGACGAGATGATCAACACGACTGGTATGGCCTGCCAGCCACACACGATGTTGCTGGTGGCGACACGACCTGCTGATTCATGCTAGCATCACGTGTGCAGATCGCTTAGCTGGTGCAAGAGTCGTTCGATGGCACAGAGCAACAGTGGGAAAGGTAACGGTTGTTTGCAGAAACGCAAGACGAGAGCCAGACTGCTGTCGAGAACTGGCCAGACAAATGCAACAGGTAGTTGGGCAATATGACGCTGGAACTGGGGTTGTTTCTGTTGCATTGCAGGCTGCATCTATTGCCAGATACATTGCAGCTTGCGTCAGACAGTCCAACTTCTGCCGTCTCCAAGCTCCGAGATAAGCTTTGATGATGTCTTTGCCAACGGAGCTACCCCGCTATCCTTAGCAAAAGCAAGTAAAAATAACAAAGGACCCGGTATTGGAGATAGAATTGAGAGTCTGATACATGATTTTTGTTCTTGGCCAACTCCAAAATAACGGCCCGTCCAGCATACAGCGTGAGTAGCGGCCGCAAACGGAACGCCATGACAGCTACCATTACAAAAAAAAATATGGCTAAGACAAAAAGCTGCAGATCGCGGGGGATGGCCTACATATTTCCCGTCATGTGTTCACTCGCAGTTGGAGATAGGGCGATGTTGAGCGCTGGGCGTTGTTGGGGCCTCTTTGGAGACTGACTAGTTGTACATATACAGATGTATATCAGAGACTTTGATATCGCTTAGTGATTCGATGTTTCCTAGCCCCAAGTGGCCTAGCCCAAGACAAGTCAAGTCCGTCGTGAACTAGATGAATGAGCCAGTTCCTTCGCTCGAGATAGCAACACTCTGTCCATCCCCCAGTTGCTTTCTGTGTGGAGAGCTCTCTGGATGTGCCTGGAGCCGTTCATAGCAATGCCGGATATAGTGCCAAGAAAGTGGAGGAAGCCGAAATATACTGGCGTAGTACTATAAAGTGGCCTGTTGCTGTAGGTGTGATGCCACTGTAACGCCCCATTCTACCTTTTCATAGCCAGGGGCCCTGCCCACAAAGTGGATCGATTCCAGTGGAGGAAGCCCATGCCTTGAATAATTAGGAATTAGGAGCAAGTTTGATTCTATATATAAACAGCGATCTCTAGCAATGATGGGGAGCATGTACTACTTTTGCCTCTTCTTGTTTATTCTTTTTATTTTTTATCAATTTTTTCAAGATTTCCATAATCCCACTGTAGCGGACTACTTTCTTTACCATGTTTTCTCTTTGCGCCCTGTTCTTCATCAACGATTGAAGCTTGGGCTAGCCCAGCCTACAAATCACATTTGTAGTTGCTTCGACGTCGCCATGAGAAACAACTGCTACTGTATGTCTGTGCATCGATAGCTGATGATATCAGCGTGTCTTACTTGAACCAACTAAATCTTCTGCATCTATGTACTAGAAAAGCCCGAAATATGCACTCTTCAGCTTATCATCTGTCGCTACAACGTCAACAGATATGTACAGATATATTTATATCGTGTACGAAAACATGTGCCGAAAATAAATAAGCCTCGCTCACTATCCCAAACTTACAGCAGATAATTACAGAAGAGAACAATGTGTTAAAACGCGCATCCATCTCTTTCGCTTTTTCATATCGTTACTCCGCCACCAGCGACGTCCACCTCTACACATTCAACTCTACTTATGCTCTTCATACAATATGAAACCGAAGCTTGGACAGACACAGTACACCATGCACAGATAGGTATTCAACAGCACAGTATGTTTACATCTCACACTGGCCCATGCGGTCGAGACATACCATGCATGGCTGCCTATAAGCGTAAGCAACCACCCAGAAAAGTGGGCCGTACTTATCTGCTTTGCTAGCCTACCTTGTATATTTACTGTCAAATACAGTGCTTGAGTGACCTGGAAGATTGTGCCATAACGCGCCCTGGGGCAGTGTAAAATTGACTCAAGTACATACTAGCTACAATAATAGACCCTTTTCTCTCGTATCTTTGATCATCTTGGAACCTTCTTGATTCTTTTTCTAGTCATCTTCAGCTCATCCCTTGAAGAACACCAGATTCGTTGTGTGTTTCCTATCCGCCCTTCACCTTTTTTTTCGATTTCTTAAATTTCACTTCTATCCCTCCTTATTTCCTTTTTGCTTTGTTCTTTCCACCTCATCTTCTTGATCCATTTCCTCCATCTTACAAGACTTGTCGCATCCTCTTTTCTTTGTCCATTTATCTATCTAAATCTCAACCATAAACACATACAAAATGCCGAGTCTTCCCGGCTTCCTCATGTCGCGTGGTCTCGATCATGCCACGGGCTTCCCCGACATGAAATTTGACAAAACTCTGCCTCCGTGGGTAATCTTCATTTTCGGCGCTCAGGTCCTTACTTTGATGCCTGTTATGCTATGGGTAAGTTCTCCATTTGATTATGTATCATGTAGTCGCATTTAGACTCGGTGCTAGATCTTGATGACGACATCATCAGTCAATACGAAGGATCGTGATCGCTAACTGTTATATGCGTTATAGATGTCATACAGCCTCTGCAAGGTCTACACTACCCTGGCTATGGTTGAGGACGACAACAAGTCTTCTTATCTCCCGCTTGTGTCCGACGTCGTCGACAAGAATGAGAACGATGTTTTCATCAAGAACCCCGCGCCTATCTTCAACGACAAGCCTGTCACCGGTACCGTGTGCCGCACTACTAAGCTTCTGAAGCAGCACGGTGGCTTCTACGCCAACTTCCGTGGTTTCTTCTGCATGATCACGATCGGCTTCATCACCAGCATCCTGACCATCGCCTTCGGTAGCGTCTTCTCTTCCATTGGCTTCTACACCCCTCTGGCTACCCTTCTGGCCTCTCTGGCCGTCGCTCAGCCCTCTATTGCCTGGGTTCACACCGTCATCACCCCCGGTGATTCGCGCCCTTGGTTCCGTCGCATGCCTACTTTCCGCGCCGCCATGCGTGCTACTGGTTTTGCTATCGCTCTGAACTGGGCTGCTGTCGAGTTCTGCATGATCGCCCACGGCATTGTTCGCATGCACATCAAGACTTGCACTGCCGTAGCTACTGGTGCCGGTGAGGAGCCCTCTGACAACATGCATCAGCTAATTGCCGATGTCTTGATGATGATGATCTACCCCGCTCTCGTCATCCCCACTGAGACCCTCCTGACCCGTGCCCGCGCCTCCCTTCTGCCTACCAACGAGGAGCCTCTGGTCAACTTTGACCGCTCTCTCGGTGGTTGCGCTAACGCCGAAACAGGACATGTCACTGTTAAGTCTGTCTTCAAGTCTGTCTCTTGCTCTACCTGGAAACGTATTGTCAAGATGTACGCCCAGGTCTTCACTGTCGTTATCATCCTCAGTGTCGGCCTTGGTGGTCTTCTAGCCACTGAGATGTACATGGTCGCTCAGGCCTTCAGTACCTAAAGGCCTTGATTCTTATCTCATCTATGTCTTGATGGCTAGTTGATGCTTTGCCATATATGACATGACGAGTTCATTGATTGGCTGCCATTTTCTGTTTCAGTTCTGGTCTTTCCTCCGGACATTGAGTTGGGGACAGCCGGCCAAAATTACGTAGGCGTTGTTTTAGTTATCAGATATGCATAACTAGTAGCAACTGGCAAGTCTTTGTTTTCTTGCCACCTTCGAGTCAATACCGTTTTTTCGGCTTGCGAGATCTTGATGATACTCGCCGTGTGTCACTCATCATTGAACTACTGCTTTGTAACGGCTTTTGTAACCTGGTTTTATCTTGAAATTGTTTCTTATTATCTCCTCTATTGATTTAGCTACTATCACTATCTGGCTGTTTATGTTGCCATATTGTACTATAAACACTTAAGACCAAGTATAGTAGATAAACAAATATTAAATAAATACCGTTTCCACACATTAAATCGGCCAATCTAAAATTTCGTCACTATTGAATTAATTACAGTGAGCTGTTAAGGTTTCTGATAACTAAAGCTTAGCCCGTTTATAACCTATTGTGTAGTTAGTAGCTTAGTAATCGCATAGCCCCACGATTTGAATCTGAGTCGTTTCTACTTGGGGTCTATATTTTTTTCTTCATTTCAAGATGGGCCTTTATAAATAATTTATTAGCAATATAGACAAGCTTCACTGTACTTCAGCTAAATAAATAGTTTAACTTCGTCTGCTTTGTTCTACCATCTCTAGATCATGGATTCCGACGACGAAGCTCCTCCGGATCTTATAGATCTCTCCAATGACGTCGTTGACACCGAAATTAGCGAAGAGAAGCGGGTTAAAGTCCCTATCACAATCGTCACTGGTACGCTTCGTCAAGTCTAGAATCAGTACGTCTTTCTAACATCAGTAGGGTATCTCGGTGCCGGTAAAACAACCTTACTAAATTATATCTTGACTGAGCAACATGGAAAAAAGATCGCCGTCATCATGAATGGTATGTAATCGTTAGACCCTAACCCCTGTTGCATTCTCAAATTAACTCGATAATACATAGAATTTGGAGACTGTAAGTTACCGATCAGACATTATGATTTTGTTCGTACTAAATCCTAACATTGACTAAGCCTTGGACATTGAAAAGTCCCTGACTGTAAACAAAGGCGGAGAGCAAGTAGAAGAGTGGCTTGAAGTTGGCAACGGCTGCATCTGTTGCTCTGTCAAGTACGTTACCATCAGACCACCTAACCAAAGATCGTTACTTGACTAACATCTTGCAGAGATACTGGCGTGAACGCTATCGAGTCTTTGATGGAAAAGAAAGGCACTTTCGATTACATCCTACTTGAAACTACTGGTTTAGCCGACCCCGGAAATTTGGCACCGCTGTTCTGGGTCGATGATGGCTTGGGAAGCACCATCTATTTAGATGGCATCGTGACTCTTGTCGACGCCAAGAACATTCTCAAAAGTCTTGATGATCCTACCGGCAAGGTTGAGGGTCATGAACACCACGATGAACACGGTCCCGTTATGACTATAGCTCATGTTCAACTATCACATGCTGATGTCATTGTTATCAATAAGTCCGATTTGGTTTCCGATACCGAGCTAGAGACCGTAAAGCAACGCATAGCATCTATAAATGCCCTTGCTAAGATATGCATTACAGAGCGTGGTGCTATCCCTCAATTAGAGGGTGTCATTCTGGATTTGAATGCTTACGATAAGGTAACAAGTATTGACACAGTGGGCCACGGTCATAGTCATCTTGATCCGGTATGTCTTTCTACAAACAATCACCAAGAGTATTTAACACTCAGAAAACTGACATAAAGAATAGACCATTTCGACAGTTTCCATCCCAATACCAGTGTTGGGATCAAAGGGCCTAGACGCCCTCGACGCTTGGCTTAGATCTGTGCTTTGGGAACACAATATTCCTAATGAACAGACAAGCAACAACTTTGAGATACACAGACTCAAGGGTAGGGTTGTTTTTGGCAATGGAGAGGTCCGTCTGATTCAGGGCGTGCGAGAGATCTTTGAGATAATTGAGTCACCAGAGGTGGCTGTCGACATATCATCAGCCGCTGGCAAGATTGTCATGATTGGACGTGGGCTCTCGAATACCGTCCTGGCTACTAGTTTGAATAAAGCCCTTACCCAAGGCGATTAGATATAAAATAGAGTATTCGGTAGTTTAACAGTACTAGAAATATGAAAAGCGATATAGCTCTGTATGGAGAAGCTACCTTACGTTACAGTGAATTTGAGGCATTCATTTGGCCGAAACTGAGGTTTCGACATTTAAACAGATAAATCGCAATGAGAAGTAACTGATTGATAGCTACAGAGAGATCATATATAATTATTCATTAAAAACCACAGACTTGTTGATATCCGCATATATTTTATCATCCCATCAAGCCACGTGACAGTATTTATTTATGGTCAATTGTGGCGATATAATATTTCATCATATATAGCTATCGTGGTGAAATGTGACTCTTGTCTCAATGAGCTATGCTATATTTTGATATGGTATGGTTAGGGAACTGACGTGCCATATGGCTGTTAACGGACAGAAATACACGATTCAATTATCGGCTTACTAGCTCTCAGACAAGCGACAATTTTGGACCAGCCTTGCGAACAGAGTTGTAATATGTGATGTATATTTGGGGGAAAGTGGGTCAGCTGAGCCAATTAGCATGCAATTGGTTTGGTTTCTCTTATTTTCACAAGATCTTAACTGAACTTTGATCGATCTGTCATGAGAAGAGAAGGCTAGAGCTTAATGCTACAATTTGCTTTCGGGGAGAATAGACTGCGCACATACCCTAACCCTTCAAACTTTCTGCAGTGTTTCTGCAACTGGTTTTACCTACTACGTCAAATCGCAGCTGCTCAGTCCTTTTCTTTTGCTTTTGATCTGGGAATACACACATAACACAACACCACCAGAGCCCTTTGTTTATCGTCCGATCGACTACTCGCTGTGGTTATTGCCTATTTCCTTTGTCCACCAAACAATCCAAGAGGCCAATTCTAGCCTTGCCCTCTTTCTACTCGAAACCCTTTCCATTTAACATCTCGAAATTTAACCAGTCGATTGTTTGCCTTGTTTTCACCATCGGCAAATTGCTTCGAAAGCATCGCGGCTTTTCAAGTTCCATCGCAAATTGGATCGCCCACGACGAAAACTGCCGATACACCCTTTATACGATGAACAATCGCACAGGTACGACTTAGCTCTTGGGGATTCCCGCCGCTGGACTGGCCAATCCGTCAATTGCAGTTGGCGCCTGGCGGGTGTTGTGTTGCTTCATTGATGACACTGAGATAAGGCACATGTGGCCCGGGCTATGCTGGCTTTCTTGCAGGCACGCACCCTGAGTGGCTTGGGAGGCAGAGACTGTCACTACTAGGTGTCGTTTACACCCGGGTAGTGATTGAGTATAGGCTACCGACTCTAGAGCTAGCAATGCTACTCGATAGTAGGACGAAGCATCGTGCTGTCCGCTGTCTGTAGATTGCTAGCTGTACTCGTTACGGCATGGCTACCGATTCATGACCCCTCGTCTTGCTACCCCAGAAACCATGGGATCTTGCTGTTACTGCTAAATCCTTGGCCTCATGATCCGTCATCTGTCTCGCCGACACTATGATAGGCCGCCGTTACTCGAATACACATGCACATATACTAACATCTACCACTGATAGGATCGGCGCCGCAGCAAATGCGCATGCCGGTTGGCTACGCCCAGCAGCAAACCCAGCAGCCTGGTCGTGCTGCTGCTCCAAATCGGCTCCCCAATGGTCAAAACCAAAAGATGGGTGAGTAATTTTGTGCTAATACTCCGTAGCCATGCTGCGCTTTGTTGATGCATACTAACTAAATCTTCTTAGGGAACGCGAGTTGGGCCTTTGGTGGCGGCGTGCCAATGGGTGCTGCCGGAATGCAGAATGTCGCGAGGCCACTTGGTCTCGGAGCTGGCAATGTGAGCTTTGCCCAAAGTCTGGGAGCGGCGCAAAACGCTGCTTCTCTCGACCCTTCGTAAGTCGCCAATAATTTTATCGGATCATACAAACATCATCATAGGTCTTAAAAGGCGCACTATCTGCCTTTTCCTACCCGTGATGCGTGCTATCAATGGCCATCAAGTGGTGCCATACAGCTTTCATCTTATTGCTACTGTGGTATCATCGGTAATCGCAAGCTCTATCAGCGGTTCTATATAAAGACTATGGTGTAACACATCTGTCTTCTATAGCGATATAGTCATTTTGAGTACTATTCGCTAGAGAACAACACCTAGCCTTTAGTAATTTAGGCTTGGGCCTGGCACGCGCTCAACTATCATTGCATTGCAACACGAGATTATCACCAACTTCTACAGAGTTGCCAAAGCCATCATGTCTTTCAGTGGGCGCAGGTCTAGGTTTACCTTAAGCTTGTCCCAGAACTCGAGTACTAGCCATTTGGTAGAGAATCATAACTCGAGGGCGAGTAGTCGAGATTCAAGTAGAGTATCAGAAGGTCGCCAGTATTCTATGGTCTTGAAAGAAAGACCGGCAAATCATGCGCCTGTTAGATCCAAACTCTATGAAGAGCAAGTAACTTCATTAGCTTGATCTTAACGTTGACGATGATATCATATGATGGACCATACCATAAATACCCCTACATCAATGATACGCCCAGTACTAACAATTGACTTGTTTAGAGATTTTCCTTCGCTATCTAATAACAGCCAAATGCATAATGTCTCCCAAGCATCTTTGTGGGCGACTGCGGCGGCTGGATCACGTAACGTTGGACCTGTCTCTCGGACGCAATCGGCAACAACTTCGCACCTATCTCAACCGGAAGACCCATTCGCTGCGGTAGCTGGGAACCGCCTACACAACGTACAAGGTGCATTCCGTTTCGGCAACCAGAACTCCTTGGCACAGCAGCCCCCGCAAATGCCACCATCGAGCATCGAAGATTTCCCGCCGTTAAATAACAGGGGTGGGGCTCTGGCAGATGCCCCTCAGCCTCAGAACATGGGCTTCCAGGCTATTGGAGCCCCTTTGTCAGCTGGAGTAACTCATAACTCGCAAAACCGTGCTGGCAACGGTCTGTTGAATGCGCTTTCTGCAAACACCAACAACGCCAATCCTAGCAATAATGCCTCCCGCATCATTGCCCCTGGACCTCCTGGTACGTCAACAATAGTGCATAAAGTATTCCAATGGAATGAGAAATACTGACAAACCTGATAAATCTATAGCTGCCCCTACAAGACCTGTGGAACCTAGACCTGTAGCCCCTGAAGAGCCCGAAACGCCAACTGGTGCACCGGAAGCTAGACATCCCCTTGGTGCTATCGGTATTGATCAAATCCGCAAGAGCTCACTTGGCACCAGCGTAGAAAAGAAGATGGCTCCAGCTCTAACTTTAGCTTCAGCTCCTGCTCCAGCTCCAGCTCCAGCTCCAGTTCCTGCTCCAGCTTCAGCTCCCGCTCCAACTTCAACTTCAGCTCTAGCTCCAACTTCAGTTTCAGCTCTAGCTTTAGCTCCTCCCGCGCCTGAGGTCCATGATCCCCTAGCAGGCATGCCAGAATCTGATAAATGGGGTCTGAAGGGATTGATAACGCTGATGGACAAGTACCCAGATTATCACGCAATGGTGTCTGGTATCGATGTTCACCATCTTGGCCTTGATTTGGTTCCGGGAGAGTACGTACACATATGTTTATCACGTATTGGACAGAAGCAAAACTAACACATATACTATTAGATTGGTGTCTACGCAAAACTACTCCCTATTCGATGATTTACCGCCTCGGCCTGCGACGCCGAAGTTCCGTCTCCCCGAGTGTTACCAAGTCACAAATGTGCAACCGATCGAGCAAGTGATTCGTAGCTTTAATGAGGAGTCGCTGTTCTGGATCTTTTACTCGTGCACACAAGACTTCCGCCAACACCTTGCAGCACATGAATTGTATGTTATCTTTTAATCTATGCAGCGGAAGAGGCCAGCTCGCTAACTTTGACAATCTAGACACCAACGCAACTGGAGGTGGCATAAGAAGCTCACCATCTGGATCACGAAGGATGAGGTCATGATTCCTCAAGCTATCAACGCCAACGAGGAGCGTGGTCTCTACGTAATTTGGGATGCGCAGCAATGGAACAAGCAACGTGTAAGTCCTTACTTTTCTTCTGTTGCCTTGTACTATTGGCATATACTAACACTTTTATAGAAAGAGTTGATCCTGTCGTACTCGGATCTGGAGACTTCGGCAAACCCAAGCCCGGCACAAGCTTAGATTCGATAGGCAGAAGTACAATGGAGGGAAATGGGGGTGAGAAAGGAGTTCCACCCTGTGCATATATATTTACTGTGTTGTCACGAGTATTGGCCCATTTGAATGACTACATGTTGATGGATCATGGGTGTGATGTATAGGTATACACATAGCTATGCTAGCATTGCCTTCAGATGTCGTGTGCTGTGATTATGTATAGATTTGTAATTCAAGCTCGAGCTAAAGCTCTAGTGTCACAACAGCCCGCTTATCAGCAGGTACAAAGATAATTGATAGATCGAAAGTCTATTGTAGTTGTACAAAGAAGTGATTATCTAATAGTGATGATGCCCTCGATGCAACAGGCGGCAGGGGTGTCCCCGCAGGGCGGTAGGGCCCACAATTTGCCTAGCACAGAGCAAATGTGACGTTGAAGCTTGCATTAAGAGCGGCAAGAGCTTAGAAGACGCTAAAGCTAACAAAAACAATAACAACAACTATCTATATTAGATCTACAAAACAATCTAACCATATCATGTCAGCACCCTCGATCCCTAATCTCCTTCTACAACGGGGCCGACTTACGGGACGTCGTGGCCGGGGCGGAGGTCGAACAAGCGGAGGAAGAGGGCCAGGACCAGGAGGAAATAGCTCGTTGGATACAGTTGTGCAGGGCACGGATGGCGATGCGGCAGTTTCGCGACTAAGCGCAGTTGAGTTGGGATATCTGCAAGATCCGTATGCCAAGTACTTTTCAGGATCTGCAGGGCCATCGCGGCGGCTACCAATTATCAACCGAGGTATGTAATATGTATCATGGATAAGGAAGGATAAGAAAGGTAGTCTTTACTATTACATAGACTAACTCCATCTCAACAGGCACATATACTCGCACAACGTCTCTAGATAGACTCGTCGACGCCTTTCTCGAAAGTACCGCCGACGGCGAGCGACAGATTGTGTCTCTGGGCGCCGGAACAGACACGCGGTGTTTCCGGCTCTTTTCACAAGCGGCAACTAGCCAAGGCTTGATATATCACGAGATCGACTTTCCCGTGACCACGGCACACAAGTTTGCCAAAGTGAGCAGTGTGCCATTGCTACAGCAGACGTTACCCGGAGCCAAGGTGGTGCCAGACACGCAAGATCGGGTGTGGACAGCAGCAAGCGGGCGGTATTTCTGCCACGGCATTGATCTGCGGACGCTAGCAAATATTGCGGTTGATGGTGGTCATGAAGAAGAGACAAATACGGAGGCGGAGGCAGGACCGGAGACTACCAATATTGCTGTGATGCCAGGCTTGCGCACCGATATACCCACGCTGATTCTCTCGGAATGCTGTCTATGCTATCTCGAGCTAACAGACGCACAGCACGTGATTGACTACTTCACCAACCGCATCACGGACATCGGCATCGTACTATACGAGCCAATCAAACCAGACGACGCATTCGGACGCATGCTCGTCTCCAACCTGGCCGCACGGCGCATTCACATGCCGACACTAGCTGTGTATCGTCAGCCAGATGACCAGAAGACGCGGTTGCTCGAGGCGCGATTTGAGCAGACTAGAGTCGAGACTATGGAGGCGCTATGGACGGCTTGGGTCGTCGATACGGAGAAGGAGAGGTTAGATGTGTTGGAGGGCTTGGATGAGGTCGAAGAGTGGAATTTACTGGCAGGCCACTATGTGATTGCGTGGGCATGGAGGGGCAATGGCTTTGGGGTGTGGAACAGTGATCACTTGGCAGTATAGCTAGAAAGGCATGAGAAAGAAGAGAACTGTAATATTCAGTAGTAGAAATGATCTCGTGGCCTTGTTTCAATCAGGCTGGTTGCGAGTAGATATCATTGGCGTAAAAAAAAACAAAAAAAAAACAAACCCTCAAAACTCCAAGCTGTTAATCCCCCCCCCCCTTACAATGCTTAAACAAGTTTATGTCCATTACGCTATCATGGAAAAAAGAAAGAAGAAAGTAGAATCCCCCCCAAAAAAGATAACCCAAAATACTAAAACTGTTTATATAGTTAGTATCGAAACTCATCAATGATAGACGTATAGTAGAGAAACTTACAATATTGAGCGAGACGTGCTGAGTAAGCCTAGTGCCATTAAGCATAGCTCGTGTCCGTTTAGGGCGCTCCTGCAACCGACGATATGCTTCCTGTACATGTCTCGATTCGACTGGAACGCGGCCTTCGTTAGGCAGCTCGAAGAGGCCGCCAGAGCACAACTTGCGCTTTTTGGTAGTATTGTTATCGCTGCCACCGCTCTGGGCCTTGACCAGGTCCTCCTGCTCCTTGATGCGCAGGGCGTTCTCGGTCAGATACTGCACCATCTCGTAGGTCAAGAAGCCGAGAATATCGACGATATCGTCCGACGGCTTACTGTCGGTCACGAGGCCAAAGCCAGCCCATTCGCGGAATCGCTTGGCCTTGCGGTATGTGAACGATGCTTGGCGGTATTCGGACCAGGTGACGTATTCGTCTTTAGTCATGGCCTTGGTGCGCTCGTCGGCTTTGCGCAGACGTTGCAAGGTGAGATAGTTAAGCTCTTCCTCCTCTTCGTCTTCCTCGTCGTCACGGTCGGGGACTTCCTGGGAGTAGAAAGACGCTGGTTCCCAGGGCATGCCGACCTTGGCCTTTTTGTTCTTCTTGGCGGCTTCATCTACCGGCGGCGCTACGGCGTCGTCAGCTCCGCCAATGTCGTCGCCGGCACCGCCTTTGTCGTCCGAGTCTTTGACATTCTTACGAACGTCTTTCCACGAGAGGAAAGTGCGCAGCCGGGATACTTTGGCTTGGTCGTGGCGGATCTGAAAGATTAGATCGTTGATGGTGATAGAGCGAGAGCCGCGGCGGGCAGCGAGTTCCGTACTTGTGCGAAGCTGTTGAATAAAAGAGATTAGACATTGGGGTACATATTAAGGGAGAGAGAGATTGGGACATACCAACTCGACAACTTGTTGACGGACAATATCCTCAATTAAGCCGGTAGTTTCGACAGAAGGCTCGGCAGTTTCACCAGAGACGTACATCATCTGAAGATTGACAAAGATATACAGGTTAGCCCATGGTTTCTTTGCATGGAAACCCAAGGTTTACTCGAAGCTGCTCACCTGGGTAATTTCCTGCCGATATTTAAATGTTCGATCTGTGGACGACATATTGGGCGATTGCTTTCGTTTTTATTTCGCAAATGTGAAGAAGCGTGGTGATTGGTAGATTGGAATGCAAGTTGTATCGTGACGAGAGTAAAATAGAAGTGAATCAGGCAGTAATACTGAAAAGAAAAAAAAAATCAAAGTTGTCGTTAGTGTGAAGTAGAGGAGGAATTTCAATTCGAAATGGGAAGCTGCTGAATTGGAAATCATTCAACGTATTGGGGCTAAGCCGAATGCGGTGAAATGCGATTGAAAGCTAAGTTGTTGACCCGGTAATTAACCGGCGCCAAATTGAATAGCTAGGTATCAAGACCATATTTGACATACGAAAACGAGTTCTAAATTCGCAAAGTTTTGGCTAGTGTGTATTATTTATGTTATCGTATATCTAGAATCGGATGGTATAGAAGATGTGCAAAAAAAAACAAAAAAAACGCCGTGTTGATATCCCAAAATACACCAACATAAAAGGAAGATCGCATCTCTCGTACCAAAAACAGAATGAGTTATCTGACAAATAAAAATAAGCAAAAAATAAGCAAAAAAAAAAAGCATACCTCCTCTTATTCTAGCTTGTCCAAGTGTTCCAGTCGCGTCAATACGACTTGTTTACTGGTCTCTTCGATCTCGCCTGCTAAGAAGACCTCGTCGAGGATGGCATAGACCTTGTAGAAGTTGAAGACTAGATCCAGCTCGCACACATTGCCGAAGAAGGAGTCGAGCACCTCGACAAAGAAGTGGATGGCTTCTAGATAGGCTAGCTCGTTATCATTGGTATCGACACAAGCACAGAAAAAGAGACCGGCGTAGCGACGGTAGACGATCTTGTTGTTACGGAACTCGACAAAGTTGGATTGATATTTCTGGTCTCGGGGAGCTACAAGGCGGTGAATCTAGAATTACTCG
Source organism: Davidsoniella eucalypti (assembly GCA_004009845.1). Lineage (NCBI taxonomy): Eukaryota > Fungi > Ascomycota > Sordariomycetes > Microascales > Ceratocystidaceae > Davidsoniella > Davidsoniella eucalypti. The sequence continues at coordinate 95,862 of RMBW01000031.1, read as the reverse complement.
GAAGTCAGAATAGATATATATCTTGGGGTGAATGGAGACTTGGTTTATGTAGAAAACTTACCTCGCCCTTAAGCTTCACTTTCTCTTCGTCGCTATATGGCACGTACCACTTGGCCAACCGGGTCTTGCCCCTATTCACATGTCAGCTTCTGAGATAGTCAATTCGACGTACTCCATCCAATGAGGGGAACAAGTCGCAATGGGGACACTCACTGGCGGTTCTGGATGAGGATGAAGGACAGCATTGTAGAAAGATGCGACTACAAGACTTCAAAACCCGCCGCTTTTCGAAAGATTAAAATAATATAATGAGAAAAAGAAACGACAGACCTAGTTTTAAGATAAACTAGACTAAAGAGAAACAACAACAAAAAGCTAGGAAGAAGCAACAAAAACAATTATCGTGATATGAAAATATTAAACAGACCGCCTTTGGGCAGTATGAAGAATCGCAACTCGTGTCGCTCAATATTCGTTTAACAGCAATTTCCTTGGTCGCATTTACTTTCTGGCTCTCGGGCGGCGCTTCCTGCGCCTCCGACACGGCCGTGATGCTGATCTACCGATGATATGCCGACAAAATGTAGGGTTGGGGTTACTGACAGCAATTATGTCATAGGTTTGAAATTTTGGTGCTCTCGACTACAGCTAGATTTAACAAGGGATATCTACATATATATATACAATCATTATATTATCGAGAAAGCATGGTATCTATGATCACTTTTTCAGTGCTGCAAACCTGCGCTCTAGCTCCGATATATCAGGCACTTGTCCGCCTGGGCCACCGGCCTTGTTCTTAGCGACACTTGCTCGTGGTTTAGATTTCGTAGCAACACCAATTTCCTGTGAGTTTAGGGTTACTTTGGGATGTACGTTGTCTGTAGACATCTTTGGCGGGGCTATGCGTAAAGGCGAGGTGGAGATGTCAGCAGACGGAGCTGTTGTTGTGCTAAGGGCCTTTTCTGCCTGTGAGCGCTTCGTTGGTGTCTTTGAGGCTTTTTGCTTTGTCCTAGCGCCGCCGTCTCCGTCTTCTTCGTCTTCATCAACGTCATCCGCCTCCTCTCCGGAGCTGAGTAAGTCGGTGTTGACTTCTTGCTGGTCGTGCGGCCACGCCACGCCATATGCCTTGGCAATCTCCTCGAGATAACCCCGCACTAGTTCCTCGCGGGGTGGCGTGACCTGCAGCTTCTTGATGACCTTTTCACTGACACCACCGGAGGAATTTTCCGTTGCGCCGAGAATAAACTCTTTTCCGAACCGCTCGGCCAGCAGTGTGCGCACAGTTTGTAATTCCTTGATCTCGGTGCGCGGCGCGGCATATATGAGGCTTTTGACGGCTTCTTCCAGACCATTATCACACGGGCCGGTTCCTTCGAGTAGACCCGCGCGCGCTAGTAGCAACTCGCAGTATAGCTCGAGAATCTCGTGTAGCTCGGTAATTATGTCTGTGCGGATGATGTTTTCGACGCGGATGCGCGCCGAATCGATCTTGCCTTGCTCGAGTAACTGCGCCATCGCTCGGCGGTTCGCTTTCGATAGGCTTTCATCTCGTTGTTGGATCATCCGAAGCCGCGCAATGGCTAGCTTGAGCTGCACCTTGATCTTGGTCTACAAATAAAGGGTTAGCGGCAGTCCGAGAAGTTGAACGCTGGGAATATCAGAAGAGACGCTTACGACGTGACTCGGATTCATGTGTGGAGGGGCCATTGTGAGTTTTGCCTTATACGATTGATTTAATGTGACTATGTCTTGTCTAGTATGATTATGATTTGAGGCCTTCAAAGGAGAAAGCTTATGCTTATAAACAATACGACACTTTAACCCTCAAATAGCTTTTGAAGGGTTTACAAACTGGTCTCTCAACTGGAGTTGTTGTCGAGAAAACGACCCAAGCGGGCTTTGTTTATGGCGGGGTCCCCATAAGATGCTTATCTTATCATTTTGTCAAGCTTGGTCGCAGCTGTTCCCAGCAACTGCGGAATTTGGTTATCCTTGCGGGGCAAAAGCTTAAGAGGAATCTCGAGCCGCACTTACAAGAGCAGAAGGAAGGAACCATCTTAATGGAACTTGATGAGTTATATGATTAGTAAGCGGGGTAATTTGCACTTGTTCAGTAAGTTGCTGTTTAGTTGTATATCGAATACATATATCGGAAGAATCAGAAGAGAGTGAAGGACGAGGTTATTAAGATTCTGTATTGAGTTTATATAAGAAGCCTTTGGAGGGGACTGCATCCTTTCGCTTCCAATGATGGCATTTCTTCCCTTTCGTCTCTTTCCTGGGCTAATTCTGTTGGGTGTACAAACGGGGAATGGATAGCCCGTTGAATCAGTTGAGCGCTCCTCAATCACAGCCTGGCCCTCTTGCCGTAAGCCGAGCTGATCTTGCAGGGTCCTTCCTGTCTATGCAAGTCTTTGCTTGTTCTGTTTTCGACTTTAGGTGGACAGAGGACTCATGCTCGAGGCAATCTGATAGTCTGCTTTCTCGCGCCTTTTCCTTATATATCTGTATGATCCGAAGAACACAAAGCAGGCTAAGCTTACACTTGTTCATTACTTTGCTTGTTATTTTGTTCAGCTCCCCTCCAAAAGGGCCGAAGCTCATTGTCACTCGCGAAATGAGAAAAGTGCATGATTTCGAATGTGAGATCAAGTCAAGCCTGCCTTGATTACTCGTGGTTTCTCGTCTATTGGCTGGAACTTTGGAGCTACAGCTTTTTGGCTCATGAAGCTAGCCCGAATTCGGGACTACTTGGACCGATAGATCTAGCTCGTAGCTGTTACCAGCAATATAGGGTCTAACCATGGTGTAAATTAAGCTAAAGACTGTCCTTGGGTGGAAAACAGACCATAGATAATGACATAAGCATCTAGATGGTATTTGTTTTCGGCCATGAACACGGACGAAAACTCGGAAATTCAGCACTTCACTGTCCTGTATGAGCCCAATCACACATGGCCTTGGGTTCACTTTCTCTGTATTTAGTCATAGCTGGCACACTCCAAATGTATATGCAACTAATATACATATGTCTGGGATGTTAACGTAAACAAACATTTTTCACCCCCCTCAAATCACAAAAAGACCTGCTCCTAGGAACGCAGATGTCTCTCACTTTCTGCTGTGCTAGCGGAGAGAGTCTATAACGTTGCTTGATATATTCGTTTCTAGCTTCTGATCCAAGTCTAATAACATGCCTATATGTCGGCGAATGATTAGGATAGGCTTATCTGTGCTGTAGTTACTCAGCTGATCCTATATCGCAGCTCTTATGGCGTAACCCTAGTCGTCAGTGATGTAGCCGCTCGACACTTTCCGTCTTGTTTCCTCTTTGCGATTTCGTCCTGTCCCGTCCTCTTCTTTGTACCCGTTCATTCTCTAACTCTGGTTGGCTTTCGGAGAAGGAAAGGACATGACTGCTAAAAGCTTCCTCTCTTATCTGTTTCTCTAGTCTGCTTTAGGTAGTACGCTTAGCTAAAGACTCCGACATCACACAATGTGGCGTTTCTTTTCCCCCCTCTCTTTGCTAGGAAATGCTGATTTGGGTTGTCTTGTCCAGCCTATAGCGAGGGAAATGACTGTATCTGGTGAAACAACATGAACTATTTATTTAACCAAGCCAAACTCAATCTTGAAAGAAATCTTCTCTCCTAAATTATCTCACATGTGTCCGGTGCCTCCACTCTTAGTCTCGAATCTCTCTCTATCTGCCGACTTTCAATATCAAAATGACCGTCACCAATGAAGTTCCTCCAACAAGCCGCAAGGGTTAGTGATTCCCAATCTTCTTTACCGATCCAAACCCAAACTAACCAAACCAACTCTGTATTAGTCTGGGGCGTCCTGCTCACAACGGAATCCTATCTTCCCGGTGTTCTCACACTTGCCTATTCTCTCCGTGCCGTATCCACAGCCTATCCGCTCGTCGTACTCTACACAGACTCCCTACCCAGTTCTCTCCTTCCCGTCCTCCACGCTCGCGGAATCCGCACACAGCACATCCAATATATCGTCCCCAAGAACGCCCCAGACTACACGAACGACCCTCGCTTCGTCTACTGCTGGACCAACCTAGCCACCTTCGGACTCACCGAGTATGCGCGCATCGTGATGCTCGACGCAGACATGCTCGTACGCCGCAACATGGACGAACTCATGACCATTTCACTCGATCCTGCCCCGTCAGAGGATGACGTAGAAGATGGTGTTCTGCAAAATGATACTGGCGATCGGGTCTTCGCTGCTGGCCATGCCTGTGTTTGTAACCCCATGCGTAAGAAACACTATCCCGTAGACTGGATCCCTTCCAACTGCGCTTTCACTACACAGCATGCCGAGCCTGCCCGGGCTCACATCGATGCTCCGGCATGCACGGCTTCGCCGCTGGGATACATGAATGGTGGCTTGATAGTCATCGTCCCATCTGCCGTGCGCTGGAAGCAGATCTCCGAATACATGGAGGAACACGCCCATAGCCTACCCTTCGCCGATCAAAGTGTACTGTCCGCGCTGTTCCGTGGCCGCTGGGCACCACTGCCGTATGTATACAATGCACTCAAGACATTACGTCGTCCGGGCATTCACGATACCATCTGGAAAGACGGAGAGGTCAAGAATATTCACTACATCATGGATCCCAAGCCGTGGGACAACAAGGTGTCCGCTGATGGGATCTGCCAAGACGAAGATCCAACGCACCAGTGGTGGGTTGATGCCGATCTAGCACGTAAAGAATGGGAGAAGGAGAACGGTATTTCAGGCGATGGCTATTGATATATAGAACTTGCGTTGTTAGCTATATAGAAGGTTGAATGGAGGACGATGAAATAATATATATCAATTGACCTAGAACGAAGAGAAGAAGAAAAGAAACTAAAAACTCCATGCTGTTACTACTACTGAAAAAAAGAAAAAAAGAACACGAACAAACTGGATATTTGACAAGAACAAAACAATAATGACAGAGAAAATCAAGAAAAGGAAACAAGGCATTTGTAGCGCACAGAGCAGTAGTGATAGGCGCGGGAAGTCTGGTTCAGTAGATGAGTAGATGACATGAAGGAGATGAGAAAATGACAAAAGTAGTAGAGAAGACGCAAGAAAGAGAAAGAAAGAACGAGACAAAGTAGGCCAGCTAGTACGTGGCATAGATAGAGCAGTGGAACAAAAGAGAAAAAAAGAGTCAGACGCCAGTTCCCAAAATATAAAGAAAAAGAAAGCAAACAAAAGGGTTATGTAGCCCCATCCTACGGTGATGGTAGAAAAAATTGAAAGTGTATGAGAGTTGGTGAACCAGACACAAGTCGCACGGGTTGCTTCCACTATTTATATTTCTGTAAAGGAACTGTCAGTAAGCGATAACCCCATACAGGCTTGATATGAGAGGTAGAAAGCAACTTACATCTTCGACTCTCCGCCGATTTTCAGGGTCTAGCGTGTTGGTAGCGCCCAGCAGCGTCTGGCCGATGGCTTTGGAGGCTCCGATAGCCGGCCTGAAGATGATAGTCGGGGCCGCTGAGAGCATCGCCTTGGCTGCGCGTGTGGGATCCTCACTCTCCATGACCTGTGTCGATACGGCAACAATAGCGTCCTTAGCCATGGTGATATCACGAGCCAGGCTCGAGTAGCCGCCACGGAGGCCCTGTACGACGTTGAGCGGTTGGTTGGCGTACGGGCTGAAGGCTCTCTGGTCTTCACTGAAGCCCGAGCTTGAATAGTAGTGTGGCTGGCGCTGCTCCGAGAGTGCACCGGACGAGGCTCCTCGCGGGCTTCCCGAGTTCTTAGTTAGCAAGCCCTCAGCGCCCTCCAATGCATTCTGGGTGCCAACAGCCACCTTGGCGCCCAGCTTGACGACTCCGGTGCCGGTGTTGCGCACAAACGAGATAGCGCCCTTGCGGATACTGCGGAGGATACGTCCGTCCTTACGGTACTCGGCCATCGGAATCTCGATCAGGTCTCGGACGCCGCTGCCAACGTCGGCGAGGGGCCGCACTAGCGATAAACCAGCTAGAACTGTTGGCAACTGGGTGCGCTTGACATCGGGTGTCCAGAGATCATTTAGCATCAGGCCGACCTTGTCAAAGCCCATGACGCCGTGGAGCATGATGCGACGAAGCTCGATACGCGTGTCTTGTAGTGTGACGAAATTCATAAACTCGCTGGTTTTGCCCGACCGCAGGGCCGCGTAGTCCACGCGTCGTGGCTTGAAGTCGAGCTTGAGAGGGATACGCTGGATCTCGAACCGCGATACAAACGGTACATCGCCCGGCGACTGATGGACCGGTACCTTGTCGTCCTTGAAGGCAAAGAAGCGCGTCAGGAAGTCCAGTGCATCCTGGTCCACATGCAGACGAAGAGGCAGCACCTCGACATTGACTACAAACTCCGACGCCGCCAGCTCCGGCACCGGCTTCACCACAAGCATGTTGAGGTGCACCATGCTCGAGTCCAGCTCGCGCTCGCCTGCATCGCGGTCGTACGTGGCGAACTTCTTCCATGTCGACTGTGGCAGGTGGTCGATGACTTCCAGAGTCTTAGCCCGGACGTCGATACAGCTTTGCGTCGGGCCTGACCCGGCTGGAAGCACGGAGATGTCGGCGTCGATGCCCAGCGCCTCAAACGAGACCTTGTGGTGTTTGCTGCGCGTGAGCTTGAGCTGCTTCTGTCGCGTGCTCTTGGTCTTGGCCGCTCGCCTTGTTCCACTGGCCCTCACCGTGCTCGTCGACGTGTGCGTGGTTGTCGTGACCACCGACTCGGTGTCCGCTGCGTCTCCGAGCTCGCGGTTGATGGCGCTGGTGAGATCCCGAGGGTCCTGCGTCGGCGAGATGCCAATGTAGATCGAGTTGAACAGAAAATCGCCAATCTCGGTGTCCTCGTCCAGCAAGTTCTCGTCTTCCTCCATGTCGATTATTGGCCCCGACTGGATGTGTTGCTGGCGCTCTATGGCCTTGTTCTGCACTCCGGCGACAGCTTGTGTGATGGCATTTCGTGTCTTAACCCAGTCGTAGCCGTCGAAAAGGTTCCAGAACACGCCAATCCTGCGAACTGTGACACGCACGGGGCTTCGCTCCACAAGTCCAACTGTAGCATAGTCGTAGCACCCGCGGGAAACGTCCCAGAGGCGCACATGCTGGGCCACCTCTTCCGTCTTCTCGAAGTGGTCGTCGTGAATATCGAGCTCGCTGCTAGATCCGTACTCTTCGTCAGATGGCATACCGGAGTTCCCTACAGCGAGAATTACGCCATCGTGAGTATCATGAGTCGTTGTGATAGAGTCCATCATCGAGGCAGCATCGAATAGCTTCTCGCCACGCATTGAACCCCCCTGGCCATGTCCACCTTCTCCGACATCTGCGCCACTCATCATATTCACTGCCGCACCACCGAGATCGGCCGTGCTACTGGCCAGTGAGGAGATATTATCGTAGTCTTCCTCGCTGCTTTCCATATGAGGCACGTGCCCAAAATCGTTATCAAAGTCGTAGTCACCTTCGGCTCTACCAAAGGCCTCGCCTGATATTGACGCAAGTAGATCCTCGACCTCCATAGCTGTACGGTACTTGATTTCGGTGGATGGTGGTGATGGCGGAGACAGGGCATTTCCAAGTGTTATCAGAGTTTGTGTAGAATCAGCACATGTCTCTAGGATGAGCAACATATCTGACATGTCTATTAACATTTGACGTGCTCCAGCAGGCCCCGGGAGTTTGACGCTTTTGATAGTGGACACGGCAGTTGAAATGTAACCGATATTGGCATAGCCACGCTCATTGAGACCCATTGTGATCAATGACTCAGCATGATGATTGCGTGGATTCTCGATATCGTTGATTCCCTTAAGAGTAGTGGTGTCATCTGTGAGGAGCATCCATGCCTTCGCAATGTTAAGTTTGGCGTCAAAGTCGCCGTCATGAGGTAGTGTTGCGGCAACATGGGTCTCATTGAGAACAATGTACATCTGAGCCGCGATTTCGAGGGGGTTAAGACCAATTATACTGTCTCTTAGGGAGATATCGACGACTAGAGGCTTCGAAGCCTTTCCTTTGGCCTTGTCTTTGACGTTGCTGCTGGTATTTGCCGAATGTGAAGAGGAGCTAGCATCGAAGTTGAAACTAGCATGTGCAGCCTCGCCGAGATTAGCTACAGACGCTGCCAGAGACTCTTCAAACTGCTGGGGAGTTGCATCTTCTTCTAGTCCTAGAATGTCCATGATCATGGGTACCCGATATTCAACCGCTACATCTTGGATTCGAATCTTGACTTTAGGCTCGAACTCATCGCCGATCATGCGCACTCTGACAGCCAGGCCAGAATCAGAAGAAAGAGTAGGGACTGCGATGTTGCGGATTGAGTCGACAATAACCTCGTTGCCATTACGGTCAAGACGAACAGATTTGATTCCAAGGGCAAGTAGGGCCGGGAAACCAACCTGAGAAACCTCGATACCATGGAGTTCAGAGTGGAAAATGCCGATTTTACTACCAACATCAGCGGATACGTTGGTTTCCCCAATGCCTAACATGGTCAAGATACCAGGCCGATCATCCTCCGGGAACAGCTGTGCTAAACCAGCAAACCTGGCAGCCTCTTCACCGAGGCTTGACAAACATGATAGTGCCTCTAGATTTCCAAGACGCAGCTGTGCACCTTTAGACTCGATGCGCAACAGAGGGCCCTTCCGTCTCTGGGCAAACAGTGTGTCAATCATCAGGTCGTTGTCCTCTTGGAATTTCGTAGCTGTTGGAATGAGCATCTCGAGAAGATTGGCAATGTCTGACTCTCGTGGAGCATCGAGGAACTCGATACGTGTATCACTTAAATTCGCGGTTATGGGCACACTATGCGTCTCATGGACCCAGGGCCCAGTTAGCCGGATCGTCGACAGGTTCGTCCTTAGGGCCTTGTTTCGGATTACAGTCTTGATAGAGGAGGTATCGAGGTCAAACCGGCAGCTCTTGCTAGATAGATGTAGTCGGCAACCGTTGATGCGAATATTGGTCTTCGGCGCCTTTGCTTGGCTCTCCTCAAGCTCAATATCGTCGAAGCGCACGCCCTTGGCCTTGGGCCTCATTTTAGGCGTGGTTATTAAAGAGGCGGGGGGGGGAGGTGGAGAGGATAAAATGGACGCTGACATCTCTGAGACCATGTGGACCAACTCAGGAACTCCACCAAAGGCTTCCATAAGCTCATCGAACTTGACTAGATCGAGGTTCACAGATATCGGGAGTGTTAAAACAACGGTGCGAGTCTCATCTGCATCCTGGGAGTGTGATACCTGCACATCGGCGCCCTTCTCCGGGAAGCTATCCCGGATAGAGGCTTGAAGCTTGGCGTCGTGCTCAAACGCTATGATGTGATTATCTTCATATCCAACTGACAGCTTGCCTATAGAAACAGTCGAGGTCTTTGTCTTCTTGATACTATCGCCTTGAGTATTTGCAGCAATGTCTTTGAGATCGGCTCGCAGCAGCACCTTGGGTGGCTTCATATTACTTTGTGTAGATGGGGGTACGACTCGACCTGAGAAACACTCAAAGCCCGGTATAGTGTGAATAAACATGACAGAGACCCGTTCGAGGGCAATTTTGAGGTTTGGCGTTGCTGGACTAGACGTCTCCGTAGACATATTCGACTTTTTAGAGGAAGTATTCGAAGGCGAAGAGCCATTTGGTGAGCTATCGCCAAGGGCAGCCAGTAGCTTCGTGAGCATGCAAGATACCAGGAAACCGACGGACATATCCAAGCAGGCCTCGAATGGTGACAGTTCAACATCAATAGTTTCTGGTGGTTTCGGTGACTGCATGTAGGCGTTGTAGTTTTCGATACTAATGTCTGGCAAGGTCTCGAAAGTATTGTGCATCGAGTAGGCTCCTGCTGGGCCCTGGTTATAGAAAGAGGAGTCAAGTTTAGAGGATGTACCCGGTCCAGATTCGTCGGTTGTGTTAACAGTAGTCGGCGAGCTGCCCTGTTGCGATGGAATGAACACAGAGATTCGGTCCAGAGACAAGATCTCTTTGGCCATCCGGGGAGGCCCTTGGGGGGTCTGTGGCCGCCTTGACTTCTCGTCTAGTGTCCTATCATTCCGAGCGGGCTCCTCGGTCATACCAGGAATCAGAGTCGAGTCAGAAGATGTAGCTGTCGGTGTAGGGGCAACATCCGTTTTTCCCATAGTGCCAGCTGTGTCAGAAAAAGCGCCGGTGTATCCTGAGGTCTCGATAGTAGATACCTGGGGAAAATCTCCGTATGCGAGGTCCGAAGCTTCTCCCCAGCCACCGGGCATACGCCTGACGTGCATAGACATGGAGCCATCAGTACTAGCAGGCGGTGCAAAGCTAATATTTGGGGTCTGGCCAGAAGATAAATCTGTGGTAGGCGTTGATATGTCTGCGACAGAGGCGGCAGCAAGTGGATCGGTTATAGATTGTTGGTGGCTTGTAGAGTATAGTTGGTGAGGTACTTCGGCTTGGGTAGGGGTGTGTTGCTCGTATGACCATGGCAGGGACTGACTCTGTGATTGACCTTGTGGTGGTAGAGAAACAGCGCTCAAATACATACTTTCTGCCTCATCATGGGTGAACATGCGTGATGTCAGCAGATCGTCGCCAACATCACTTGATGAGTCACTGTGTGAGAAGCTGGGATAGGCCGGTGTCTCAGACTCGCTGTCGGGATCATTCAATAACATGTCCATGGTCTCAGCCTGAGGCTCTTGTAATGTTATTGAAGGGGCCTTGGACGACGAACTTTGTTCCAGGTCGGCAAGACCCGCACTTGAAGAGATGAGCAATGGCGGTAAGCTAACGACAGACAATGCTGATGAAGTATCCACGAGGTTAGCTATTGACTGGCGAGGAGTCTCTGGGTCTTCTTCTAGGATGGTATCCGTAGAAGGGTCAGACTTTAGTGGCAGATCTGAAAGTTGATCTGAGAGCTGATGGTCTTGCTCTTGCAGAGAAGAATGGTTCGACATGGCTGGAGAGCCAGTCAGGAAGTCCTCGCCATGATAAGACTGGGCTTTTGGGGCAGAGAGGAAGTCGAAGCCGGGTGGTGGAGGATCGGTTGGGTCGTCAGTGGATGGCGGTGACTTAAGGGCGAACATGGAGAAAACGCGAGGATCGGAGACAATGTAGGCGCGAATATTATTAAGGGCGACATGGCGTTTGCCTGCGCGCTGGGAGTGTGTAGGTGGTGAATCTGAGCCAATAACGGTGCCGGGGGCCGATGTAGAGGCTGGTGGTGATGGTGCTGACTTGGTTGTGGTGACTCCTTCGACATCGATGCTGTCGAACTGCAGCATGAAACTAACAGTTTCTAGAGGGCTATTTGCGGTGGCATTATTCGTGGTATTGGTAGTATCAGTGTTGTTGGTGGCATCGGTGGCGAGGCTAACAACAATATCCGTCTCAAATTTGAAAGTGACGTCACTGATGGTGACTTCGACTCTATCGACGATGCCCTGCAAGAAGCCGGTCAGAAACCCAGGCAAGGATAGCGGCTGGCCCGTGCCATGCTGCGACTCGGACTCGCTCTCCTCGTCGCTCTCGTCGGCGACGGGAGGAGGGATAGAGCCGGACAGTGCCTGTTCTAGCTCGCGCTTTTCTGTGAGCGACTGCAGGTCGAGGAAGGACTGGGCCAAGTCGGCAGCGTTTGGCACCAGAGGCTCAGAGTCCAGCAGGTCCTGCGAGGCGGCGTCGGCTTCGCTATTGACCAGCGAGACGGAGACCTGTACGGCAGAGACGTTGACGCTAATCGGGCTACTGTAAAAGTCCATAGGCACGGAGATCCGCAGAAGACCAACACGGGCCTTGCGAATGTGGAGGGCGGGCGGGAGCTGCAGGAGACGCTCGAGTTTCTAGGACAGGATAGCCAGCGTTAGTAGAGCAAAGAGAGAGAGAGAGAGAGAGGGGGTGAGAAGGCAGCGAAAACAGGAACATCAGAGGGCGTAGTTACCTCGAGCTTCAGACCGACATCGCGGAACTCGAACGTCGTGTTGCGGCCAATGGCAAAATCCAGATTGTCGATATCGATCGCTTCGGTGTCAAGCACATCCAGGCGCGAAAGGGCATGCCGCAGAAGCCGCTTGGGCACTGCCGACCCCGAAAAGCCGCGGAACATGGTCGCTGAGGCTGGCAGGCCTGGATGGTGCTCGAGCTCAAGATTATGGTCAGCTTCGGGGCAGGATGAGGCTCTATCAGCAGGCTAAGCAGACTGGATAAAGAAGCCCCAAGACGATGTTCGAAAGGAGGGGTTTTGTGGTGGGTGAGGGTGAAAGATGGGAGGTGAGATAATGGGAAATCGAAAATATGTAATAATAGTATAGTTAGTGGGTGGAAAAGATGGGGAGGGCTAAAGGGTAGGCAGCTATAGCAATTACAGCAATTACAGCAATTACAGCAATTACAGCAATTACAGGCTCTATGTCGGCAGCTGCAGCAGGTCCTGGCCAGAAACGGAAAGCGCGAGCAGCCTAGCCTGTAGCTTAGTGGCCAACTTAGTGGGTCGCCCAGTAAGTCGACCAGTAAAACCACAGTGCCTGGGCTGGGGCAGTTTCTCAATGCGTGGTCCAGAAGAAGTAAGAGAGGAAAAAAGAAGCAGATGCCAAAAGTCGTGGAATAGCAAGATAAAAATATGCAGATATAGTTAATTATGGATAACTACATATATGAAGAATCAAGAGGTAACGCAAATCTTCTTATTTCTGGTGGGCAAGGACTTGTTGATGTCTCGAATGAAGCAGCAGAGAAAGAAAAGATCAGAATAATAATGAAAAGAGACAAAGAAGAAGCAGAGAGAAACAAAGAGGCCCGCCAGCTAACGAGTCAGTAAGCCAAATGGTGAGATGGGATGGATGAATGGCAACCTGTCTACCTCGATACTTTTCTCTGTTTTTCTATCTCTCTGTTTCCCTATTTCCCTATTTACATATCCATTTCTACATTGTATATAGTTCAAGCTTCGGTCTGCAGCTCTGCCGATTCGTCCACCTTGAATCAGGCCAGGTTGGGTCGGGTCAGGTCAGTCCCAGGCCGATGGAGGTGTGGGTTGTACATTCTACTGTTTCTAGAGTGTGTATGGTATTGCTAGCGGCTGTACTAATATAAGCCTCAAATCCAGGCTCCTATCGACTATTCTTGCAGCCAGTCTCTTGCTTTCTTCTCGGATTTGCCTACGTTCAACTGAGCGGGGTTTCTTTCCTCTATCAATGTAGAGATGCTGATATAGCTGAAGAGAGGCGGTTGATGGATTAGGCCAGCAACAGTTGTGTTTGCTTTTACCGACTCGCTACAGATAGCTATGCTAGTCGCTATCAGTGAGTGTGTCAGTCGGGAGGCTTTCCATTCTCTGGGTGGACGGATTGCAGGCGGCCCGTCGACAACTCAGCGCAGCACAGCACAACACACCAAGTCACAACAAAGCACATCATCTATCAAGTAAACAGACCAGTGGCATTACGGCTACAGGCCGTTGGCCATCCATAAATAGTTTAGGCCGTCTATATGTCCAAGTCCAGACAATCTATGTATAGAGTAGTAGTCTCCTCAGCTTCAATCTACAGGTCTCTGTGCATGTCCTATCTTCCACAGGCCGTCTGTCAAGATGGCCGGCCTCTTGGTTGAAATGATAGCAACACTGTATCTCCCATGTTCGCATTCACTGTCCTGGTGATTTCCAGGATGGACCGCTGCTTTAGTTACGCTAGCTGCGCTACTCTGCGCCTCGTACCAAAGTTTCGATATCTACGGATTAGTCGCCAACATTCGGTCAATATCCAGTACTTGGAAACAATCTAATAAACAAACGATGCAAAAAGTTGTGCTTACAGATAGGTGGCGGTCTTCAGCAAGCTCTAGTGGCTTGGTGTAAGAACCAAAGAAACCACTTTGGCCCCAGCCTCCCCGCAGAGCGAGAGAGCTATGACAAGCACTACTTTAGGAAGCACTTGGTGAGCAATTTAGTAGTACGATGTTGGATAATAACTAGCTAGGCTGTCCAAGCTTCTTTCTTTACGGGCAGAATCGAAGCAGCCAAGACAAGCAACAAACACAGACATATCGCATTCACTACTATGCACATATAAAATGATCGATCACCAGGGCAAAAGCTATAAAATCAGACGTTGGCCACAATCGCCAAGCTCAACAGCACTCTTGTCTCCCCTCCTCCCCTTCTTTCCATCTCCTGTCGCTTTCTCTTGGGGAATCGGGACGTCAAGGACGTCATTGTTTTCACTTGCCATCGATATTGCTGCCTTCTAGTACACAGAAGGAATGCGATTATCCATTATGAGTTGTCTTATCGCTCTGCCGAGCAAAGGGCTTGCATATGTAGATCTAGACCTCCGGTTAACCCTAACCCTACCGCAGCGGACACTAATATCACTGCATGTGGTTGGAACTCTGTACGAACGTAATTCATACCCACGTGCGAATAAACCAACTAGTGAGCCGCCGGATCGCAACGAAACATGTGACTGTGGCCATCTGAGAAGGTCACAGCGAGCCAGGAAGACCAACAGAGCGAGAGAAGACGAGAGCGTTCTTTCTCTTGCTTTCTCACGAGGCTCAGAACGGCACATCTGATGCTGTCAAGAGATGCACAAGCCACTTCCGATGAGGTCGTGCAACTGGTCTTGTTGCCGGTTCTAGTGCTAACACACAACTGTACATGATCGGGCATTAACCCGTAAGCTTGCTATGTAGCAGGAAGGGGAGAGAGGGATCGGTTTTAGTAGCAGACGGACTTTGTCTCTTCTATGCGTGCAACTTTCACTGCAGCCAGCGTTGCGTTAGGCCTGAATGAGGCGTTCTGGTTGGTTTCAATATGGCTGAAAGTAAATATTGACTGGTTTTGCTCTGGATTTCAGCTAGGCAAACGTGGAAAGAGAGCCGAAAAAAGAAGAGAAGAAACGAAGGGAAATGCAGAGAAAAAGGAACCCCCTCGATCCAGGAAATTCACTTCGTTTTTGACCGCCTTGCTCTTTTTCTTCTCTCCCAGAAACCCCGGGTCTACTAGCATTAGTATTAGTATCGGTAGGCTTCTTCTTATATCTTCTCTAGATCTTGTTTGGCTCTTCTCTAGTTCTCCCTCTAGCTCTCCCTCTAGCTCTCTTTCTCTTTCCTGGCTAGCCCTCTTTCTCCTCGAAATCTTGTTAGCTTTCCAGGGTATCTCTTGTTGTTTGGTGTTGGACAACCAGCATTTTGCCCGCCAACTTCGAATCCCCTCATTTTCACTTATTTTCTGTCGTTTTTTAAAAGATACGCCGCGCTTGATCGAGATAGAGGCTGGAACCGCCACCGCCTAATAGACAAGGCAGTATTTCGCGCAGTGTTGATTTTGCTTCTCTGTCTTTACCTCTTATCCTTCTATCATTCTGTCATATCGCATAGCATAGCGTAGCACAACATAGCCTGGCCCTCCCTGAGCCCTAGGCCGTCTTCTTGGCCTTGCCCTTTCGCCTGCTTGCTCTACTGCTTGCTCTACTGCTTGCTCTACTGGTTCGCGATGGCCTCAGCCTCACCATCGCCTGCGCCTGATCACGGCAGTTACGGCACCTCGACCCCTACCCGTACAAACAGTGCCACCGCCTTTGTCGGCACTACCTTTGCCTCGGCCTCCGCCGCCGGCAGAATCGCTACTATGCCCGTGCCATCATCGCCGACCTACTCTATAGCCTCGACCGCCCGTCCTGTGTCGCAATACACCATGCCGCCGGCGCCGACCCCGCGGCCAGCGCATTCCGTGCTGACAAAAGCCGATCTCGGGCTCAGTCAAGAAGCCTACGCCGATCTCCTAGCGCGCGCCAAAACATACCGCGTCGCCCTCGCCTCCCTATCCACAGCTGCCTCCGGATTCGGCGCCGCACTCGAGTCCTGCGCGCGCCTCAAGGAAGCCTGCGCTGATGCCGTCGATGCCGCTCCGTTATCTTCGGCCGCGCCACCCGCCATGGCCCGCGGCTCCTGTACTGCCGACTTACTACTTGCTGCTGCTGGAGTACACCAGCTGATCGCCAACCACCAACAGATCCTTAGTGAGACCGTGTACCGCTCGTTCGAGGTACCGCTGCTACACGAGCTGGACAAGTGGCGCCGTGATGTCGACGAGGAAGATGCCGTGTATCAGCGCGCGGTAGCTGCGCAAAGCAAGGAGATCCGACGTCTGGAGCGCGATGGCCAGAAGCTGCACAAACAGCGGCGTCGCGATGTCGGCGCTTTCCGTGCCCATCTGGTAGATCTTACCGAGAAGCTGGACGGCTTGACCGGTCTACACGGCGACCACGCTGCTACGTTGCTGCGCGAGAGCCAGCACACGAGTAGTGCCATCCTCGATGCTGCGTGTAGCTTGGTACGAGCCGAGGTCGACATCTTCGAGAGTCTGGCGCGCAAAGGCTGGACGGGCGGCGGGCTAGAGGAGGTGTTGGAGAAAGGAACAGATCTGTTTGCGCCAGATGAAGACGCGGCGTTACGTGGTGGCTTGGGAGACGTAGTAGTCATCGGCGTATCTGGAGGCGGTGGTAACGGTGGTGTATCCAGTACACTAAACTCGGGCACTGCAGCGAATAGCAGCGACGCCAAGCTGTTTAGTATCTTGCCATCCATGAGCATCCTCGCCGACGAAAACGAGCCCCTGATGCCACATGGCCAGCCTATCACTGGACGCAGACGCAGTGACAGCAACAGCATCATGAGCGATGGCGAGTTTCAGAGACCAATGACTGCTCCCTACTCGCCATCACTACAGCTAGCGCCGCCGGCTCCTCGGCTGCAGTCCGGATCATCTAGTGTCGACACAGTGAAGGGCAGGACGAGTCCCGATACAGAGTCCTTCATGGGGGCTTCTGAATTCAATAAATCACGCGGCGTACGGCCGTTTTCTCCACAGCCGATCCGGCGCCACGGAAGTGATGCGTTGGAAAGTAGTGGTATCGCCGGCGGTTTAGGACCGTTGGCTAGGTCACCCACTGAAGCCTCCAGGAGCCAGGCTTGGCAAGCGCTGTTTACCGAGTCTGTATCATCTGCACATTCTTCTCCCCCTTCTCCTTCAATACATGCTACCGAGGATGCTACTGCTGACGTCATTGTCGATTCCATTGCCGATGCTGTTGTTGATACTACCTCTGAAGCTGACCATTACACCGAAGATAAAACTGATGGTGACGACATGGCAGTGACCCGCTCTGAACCCCTCCTCCTCGACGAAGAGGTTAGTCTACACGATATCCCCATCCCTACCCGCCAGCAATCTATAGATGGCCATGAGACAACAACACCTTTGCTTACATCCAACGAGGCATGGAAAGAAGGAGACTGTAGTATGAAGACCTGTTATGAGATCACATGATCTGGGGGGGTTACGTCCTGAAGATTCGGTTTAAATCAGCGCCTTAATAGTTGGCCCACACATCACCTTCCTGGATACCCAACTCTCAACTTTGACACGGAAGAAAAAAAACGAGCACTGGCTCTGATTGGCAAGAGGCGCTTAAAAAGCTAGGCAAATGGTTATGTGGAAATTGCTACATAGGTTTAAACGATGTTGCTACATGGCAGTTGACTAGTGTAGTTTGGAGAGCGATATATATCTGCCTACATGACTTATATCATGTAATGAATGCATACTTTCATATTCTCACCCCTTCCCTTGACTTAAGATCCATAACTAGATCGATTTTGGGAATATAGTACAAGTAGATTGTCGTTGGGAATCTCTATCACACCTTGCTCGCATTTTGGCTACAGTACGAGAAGAGCTAGTATCGCCACCTCAGATCTATTCAGACCACAATGTAGCGATATCAGTTGCAACACTTGAGCTGATGCTTGATATGCACGCCGATTTCATGTTCAATGACTAGGTGTTATAGTGCTTTTGGGGGGTGTGAAGGGTAGATAGAGCCCTTATGCACCACAATGGGAAAGGTAACTAGAGTAAGTATAGTATAGAGGAAGAAGGGAAGAAATCATTCTAAAAAGAGAAATTGAATAAAAGATAGAAAACGCATAAGGCCTATTTCACTATTATAGTGCATGGCAGTTTTGTTTCTCTGATATCTATCTCGGTGCTTCTTTCCGGGAATCAACAACGTGGCGGGTTTAACGGATGTGAACAGTTGGCAGTGATCCATATAAACTGAAGGGAGTCAAACTATAGTATTGCAATCTCACATGTAGAACTGTGGGCCTCGTCATGTAGCCCCAGAATATACTGGATCATACTTCTTTACTTATGTATGCCTCTCTTTGTTATCGGCCAAGATAGCCAAGTTTGAATTTGGACTTTCTGTGAATTGCCTCCCTCGCACAGCCTGTTATTTTCCCTATTGCATCGTTGGATTTGAACATTTGCATCCCGTCTCTGCTCAATAGTCAACAAACACAAAGCCATAGCTCAATCCAGGTTAGGGAACCGATGAGAATGATTGCCGTTGAGCTTGTCTATAATATCGAAGTCTCTCTAATATCCAGAGGTTCAATACCAAGGTAGTTCTCTCACAAATATATTTCCTTCAAGAACTCACTTTAGTGGTACGGCTTTGAAATGAAATGGTAAATAATAAAAAAAGACCAATTAAACATGAAATAATGCAGACATACATAAGGAATGGTGATCTTTCAAACTCGTTAACATGACGATAGGGGAAGAAACAGAAATAATCATGTTTGTCTAAAGAAGATATGGATAATAAAAAAACACTCGGATATCCGAATGATAATGATAAGATAAAAAGAACATCAAGTAGAAAAAAAAATATAAAACACAAGATGATGCCAATAAAACTCCAGCCCTGTAAATAAAGTGAAAACAGAAAAAGAAAAAGAAAAACAAAAAGGGAAGAAATAGTCATCCTCGAAAATATAATGAATGCCATGATCCCAAAGGAGATCAAATGCCCTCCATGACCCGTCCCAGTACACCTCGTTGCTTGATATTCACTACACAACGCTTCAATATCCAGCCCATTTCATATTTTGCCACGCGATATTCTGCTACTCGTCTCTCCCTCTCTCTCGTTCCATCTTGGCTGTTCTAATCATCTCGTGTTGATCCCGCAATCTCACCGCCAAACAACCGCAGCCAGGCATCTAGCAACCACACAATCTTCCAGTATAAGCTAGCCCGTGCCCAGTCAAACTCGCCTAGTTCAGATCGTGGCACTGCGCTACCAATCATGCTACCACTGAACCAGCTGAGGAACGGCACCGCGCTGACAAATCTTTGTGCCATGCTTTGCTGCGGTAAAAGTGCCTGCTCGGCCGGCAGAATCTTAGCCCGGCGCGCAGTTGGGATACGTCGGCAAAATGCGCCATCGCCGTCCTGAGTACCGGTGCCGCCCATGTCGGTATCACTCGTCATATACACATCGTCGTCACCGAGGAAGCCACGTCGACGTTGTAGGTACGAGCTCTGGCTGTTGAATCTGTTGGTGTTTGTAACATCTTCCAGCGTGGCAGTTCCAGACTCGATCGTGTATGAAGAAGCAAACGAGTCTACTGGTGACAATAGATCGACATCGCCGGTGGTGTTAGAGCGAGGGAATGCAGAGTTGGAAGTAGCACGTTTCAAGAATGGATCGACGGGTGCTGAGTTGCCAGCAGAATTGCTGGTGTTGCCGCTAGTTCCAAAGCCCGACATGCTCTTGCTACGCTGAATACCGCCGCCAAATAGATTGCTGAGATCCTGGGCCGCCTCGTCCTTGGCCGGGGGGATATTACGCCATTCCTCTGCGCTGACAAGGTACCCCATAATGGCCTGGGGAGAAGCCGAACGCGCCGCCTCGGCAGCCTCAGCGCTTTCAAAGGTAACCTTGACCCAATGTTCACCGCCGGCCGCCATGTTCACCTTGGAGCGTTCTTCGGGTGTCAAAACGCGTCGCTGCGTGAAGGCTGGGTCGGTAAGTTCTGAGCGGTAGCGACGCTGCTCCATGGGAGCTTGACGCGGGTAGTCTTCACAGATACGACCGGCCAGCTGCTCAAAATGTGAGATGGCCGCGTACTGTTGGGTGCTATTGCGGTAGCCACGTAGGATCATTTCGGTTGGTTGGCGATTAGCTGAGGGTCGTGCTGGTGTCGTGCCACCCATAGTGACATCGTCCATATCGAGAAGAGCGTTTTGTGAGACTGATTTGAGCGTTGACGGGCGGCGACCAGAGGCACCACTGGCACTAGAAGAGCCGGTCGTGTTGTTGCCAGAATTGGCTATGGTGTTGGCTACGGTCTGGTTGGACACCCAGTCGCCAAAGATCTTGTCAGCTACTGCCTGAGTCGGATTGTCGCGTTCACGGCGCGGTGTGCCGGTTCGAGAGCGGGAACGGCGATTAGACTTTCCAAACGAGCCCGTTTCGGGTACAGCTCGCCGGTTACGCGTACTAGGCATGCCGCCTTCTTGTCTATATCGAAGAGAAGTGAATCTGGTTAGTACCACTTGATAATCGTCGCAATAGATTATGGAATGCTAATCAAGGCATAGCCGTAACAAGGAAAGGACAGAGCTGCCGTACTGGGAAAACACCATCGCGTAGGGTCTTTGGATCCCATCCTCGCCGACATATAGCTCCTCGTCGGGAACATTGTGCAAGATGAGAGGAGCCATAGCCGCTGATGTCAGATTGTTGTCTATATCGATAAAAGCTCGTGATATTCGTCGAGATAGCGACAGCAATTAACGAAGTAAAAGGACAGAAAAAACACTGCGTCGAGGCAGCGTTGAAGTAACCAACAAAAATGTCTTCGACAACGATGTGTGGCTGTTGGAACTCAAGCCTATAGAAGGTCGATGGTATGAGTTCTATTCTTCTTAGGATATTTAGAACTTAATTTCTAATCATTAGACCTAGAAACAGGAAAAGCAAAACAAAGAGATAATTGTCAGCTGTATGCTTTAGAACCCGGTCAAAGCTCACGTTAAAAAAGTCAAGATCAATCAACCTGGCAACCAAAAAAGCTGCCCTGACTAGGCGCGCAAGGGCACGGGCAGTGATGTCGTGTGGTCACGTGTTTGGGTTATCTATTTAATTCGTTAGGGTTTGGTATTTACACCTTCGATACACTTGTATACAATCAATTTTTCGATCCTTTCTCTACTCTGCTTTTTTTTTCTTTTCAAATTCATTAATCTTATAGAGCTATAGAGTCTCTGCTATTTGCTATTAGATCTTGTTGATGAAGCTTGGATATGCCCCTCCTATTCCCCATGCATCCAAGTTCTGGGAAGAACAACCATTCCCAGGTGCCACCCTAAACATTTTAAGCAGAAATGCCTCAAGGCATCTCGAGATTCTTGGCTTGGTAGGGAGATATACAAATATTGTTAGTGGACGATATACATTTTACTTCTGTCACTGATACTTATATTCGAGGTGTAGATGGTCCCACGTTCATCTCTGTGCGTTGGAACGGCTGGCGTGTGGTTCGTTGTGTCGTCACATAACAAATAGAACTATAATTATCATTATCAAAAACATGAACAAAACATTAACGGTTAATCATAGACTAAAAAGGTGCATTTTCTCATAGCTTTCCCAGACCAGCTTCGCAGGCTCTGCATATCCGGAGGCTGGAGACATTAGATGGTATCAAATAACTAGTAATAGCTGTATAGTATGAAGGATAGAACACTGGAAATAAAGAGAACGATAATCTCCAGAACAGAAAAAAAATAATAAGGAAAAAAACCGCCCCCCCCCCCCCGTCCTCATTCGACAAAAGCTCGTAAGACAACAGGAAAACATAAAATGACTAAATGAAAAAAAGACGAAACAAAGAAATAGAGTAAGAAATGACGTGACTGTCATTGTCATAGAGAAAGAACAAAATATATGTGATTATATGCATATCTTAGGCTGCCCTCAGCTAGTTCCCCGTCTTGGTTTCAACCCGGAGAGCCGTAGGCCCCTGAAAGCCTGACTGCACCGCCTGCGTCTGACCTACTGGCCTCACATTCTGCAACTCTACAGAGTCTCGCTTACGGTGGGTTGTACGTACGGCATTTAGGCGCTGATCACCGACGACGTGCCGTTTCTTGAATTGGTAGAAGGATGCTGGGCGTGGCCGACACAACACGACTATCCAGTTGCTCCAGAATGAGCCTTGGTTGAAGGGACGGTAGCGCTCGGCCTTTGGGAACTTGTGCGAGTTGATGTACTCACGTGTCGTTTCGCCGCGGGCCATAAGGAATATGTGGTAACCCATCAGTGCCAAAGGGTATGCTGCAGCCAGAAAACCGTATATTATCATGGCAAACGGCACTGGAAACTTGTTCATGGCCTTGCCAAAGCTGACGCCTTCACGATTCTTGTACAAGATCAGCTGGGCTAAACAAACGGCTATCATGTACAATGATAGGAAAGCAGCGCTTGATACAAAGGTAAAGAAGAAGCGGTAGTTGCGGCGACCCACGCAATTATTGAGCCATACACAGTGGTGATCATGGCCCTCGATGCAGTTGTCGCAAAGTCTGCAGTGATGGGCACGCGGCGGGCGCCATATATTGCAGGTCCGGCAGTGCTTTACTGGTACCTCCATAGCAGCGGAAGATCCAGCAGCTGACTTGACTAACTGCCAGGTGTTCGTGGCAGGCTGAGCGCATGAGGGATCATCGGTTTCAGATTTAGGGAACGGATGCAGATTTCGCGGGAGAATCTAAGTTTGTTAGCACATGACAGGCTCGGAAAAGGATTAAAAAGCCAGATGGGATATGTAGAAGATTCGCTACCAGCTATAATTAATGTGAAACTTACACCAGGGTCGGATGTTGATGCACGTAGAAACGACGACAGGCATATGTAGGCTATGTATGCAAAGACTATGGGCACGGCTGGGCTAACGTTGTGCCACATCCAAGAGCCGGAGAAGCCCAGGAACAGCGCCATAGGCAGTGTGACCAGAACGCCGGTGGCAATATTGATGGGCTTTGCGTGTGTGTTCTGCAGGCGGCCGCTGAGGCAGAAGACAGTGTTGCCGTCGAAATACTCGTACACTTTGCCAGAGTCTGACTTCTTAGAGCGGCTGGTGCCGGACGTAGACTGTGCGGAGGCCTTGATTTCGTCTTCGTCTGCGTGGGACTCCGATGGGTCAAGGCGGGAAGACGCGGCAGACGCTAGCTTTTCGGCGCCGGTGGTATCGCGGTTCTGGCCGGAGCCGGAGGGGATGAACAAACTAGAGCGGAATGAGCGAGGGGTCTTTATGGGGGACCGGATCTGCGCCCGGACAGCCTGGGTGGTCTTGGAAGTAGCATACTGTCTTGAGGTATCAACACTGAGCTCAGTGTCCCGGTCTCTGCGGCGCTGCAGCGGCTGCAGACTGTCGGCCACGCTGCCCTGGTGGTGCTGGCCGGTCGGGCTCGTGTTGGCGGTTAGATGGTCGAACGTCTCCTGCTCCGTCCACTCGGTGCCCCGTGATGGCGGTCTCGGGTCGTTATCGTCGCGCAACGGCTTGCCCATGCGTGCCAGGCCAGCCGAGAAGCTTGCTGCGGCAGCCGAGTTCGCCGACGCAGATAACGCGCTGTGTGTGCTGGGTGTCTCTGAGGGCCGGCGGGCGGCGGCACCGGCTCTCTGGGCCTGTAGCTTCTGCGAGCTCATAGGGTGGAAGAATGCCTGGTTGGCCACGGACGGCACGTGGCTCCGACTGTTATGGCCATGGCTGCCGGAGCGATTGAGCATCGAGTTGGCCGTCACGGCGCTGCCGCCGCTAATGCTGCCTCTGTGCGGGAGGTGTCCTCCAGCCGTTTGCTGTAAGTGGTGTACCCGGAGAGGCTGGGCGCGGCTCGACGTTCCAGTGCGCGCCGTGTCGGGCCGTGAGGCAGCCTCGGACGCCAGGAGACTTCGGCGCTTGTGCTGGACGCTGCGGCGCTGGCTGGCTGTCTGTGAGGCGGCTTCGTGGTCGTTCTCGTGCCCATGGTCGCCATCTTCGGACGCGATGTCCGTCATACGAGACGAAATGACGCTCGGCGGTCCGCCTACCGATTGTGACGGCATTTGGAAAGTCGGCCTATCGTTTGTGTCGTCTGGCGTCGCGGCACTGGGAGCTGCCTCGATTGACGCCATGATAGGGGGGGAGGGAGTGGGCGAGACGTCGGTCGAGAGGCAGCAAGCAGTTCGTCGAGTTAGCCTATGTATGTAATAATACCGAAAAATCGATGTTGGACGCGAATTGAACTGGCGTCAGGGGCCGGAAAAAAAGTCGATCGAGGATAGAATTTGGTAGACAATAAAAGTGAGAAAAAAGAATGGCAGACTAATAGGCGATCATCAAATTTTAGAGAAAGCTGGAGAAAAAAAGCAATGCGTTACGCAATGGGTGAACAATGGCAACTGCTTATGAACAATTATGCTGCCCTAAGCAAGTGACAATCAACACCCCAAAAATGAGCGAGATACAGGAAAATAATAAAAGTAGGCGGCGACAAACAGCGGCGTCAGTACAACGATTGAAATAAAAAAAAATTAAAAAGAGGCTATAATAAAGCTCAAAGTCGGCGACGCGACGATAATTAACTGTTATGTCCCAACGGAGGAAATTACGCCTAGTCCAGCCAGCCAACATTATTCGGCCTTGCTCTTCTCAGTCGTTTGTTTGTTAACTTTCATCTAATCTTGCCAATTTCGCTCCCAAGTGCTTTCTTCATACAGCTGTTTACTTTCTGCTTTCTATTTGTACCTGTTGCTTGCTTCTATAACTGCACTCACTTTGGCATGCACCATCTCGCTCCTTCCTTCGCTCACAGATCCTTGCTTGCAGGCTTTTTCTGAGCTACCAAAAAGGAAGAATTTTTGATTGCTTCGATTTTCATTGTACGTCAAAATAAAGAAGGAAAACACAGTGTCCTTCTTTCTGGGTTCAGTTTTGTTCGTTAGTGGTGATGCTTCTATATACGAAACTGTACATAGTGATCAAAATGCGATAAAGAGCACCATTCTATCAGTTAAAGTTAAAATCAAAGTTGAATAGAAGTGGATTGTACCCAAACCAAGTAAAAACAAAGAATAAAAATAGAAAAATAGAAACCCCAGAAAATACATATATCCCTGTCCACAAAATCTCATTGATATCCAAAGAATTAACGCTCTGATTGTATAAAAATCGAAATGTAAAGACTTGTCAATGACTTATGCCATACAACCTCAAGGTTTTTATTTTATTTTTTAATTCATTTATCTGATGGAGCTATAGAGCTATGAAGATGTAACCTCAAGGTTACTATCGTGGTTGACCAAAAATCGGCTCACCAGCCTGACGCTTTCGACTTGACCTTCCATATTGGATATACCTGGGTCGGTATCCATGCTTTATATGCGCCATCTATGATTTATTTATTTAACCTTTTACGTCTTTATGTGGATCACGTGGATCCGACCCTAGTGGATCGTTAGACGTTGAGAGACCCTAATGGTCCTCGAAAATCCCCATAATGGAGGTCCGAACTAAAAAAGCAAAACAGAAAAACACAGAAAGCAAGAACAAATTTCGCATGGTGGGAGCAGTGGAGAAGACAAGCAGCGCTAACCTGGCTAAACTCGTTTCTTCACTGTCCACCTAGCAGGTTGGTTGAGACGCAAAGGAAAAGACCAGAGTGCTCAGGGTGCGAGGAAGGTGCTCAAGGAGACAACTATCCCGAGGTCGGTGTCGGAGGATCGGGAATCAAGCAGCATTAAGCTAAACCTTCTCCACAGCCGCCCCCCTGGTGGGTTGTTGGAAAACACAGTGGAAACCCAAAGTGTTTTCATTGTGAGGGAGCAACTCAAGGAGAAGCTATCACAGGTTTGTTTTGGCATGATCAAATGAAGTGCAAAGCACAACACAAGAAGAGCCGGAAATGTCGGGCAACTGGAACCTTCAAAGTGTTGCCCTCCGAGTGTGAGTGTGAATCTCTGAGCAGCGGAGATGAGGCTCGGGAGACCAGCGATCTCGAAAAAGTGTAGAGAAAAGGGGGTGTGCAGTCGTTGGTGAGAATGAGGAAGAAACAGGCTCAAGGCCTCACAAAAAGGTGCATCCTGAAATAAATCAATAACATTGATGATATGTGCTGGTCGCTCTTAAAAACCCACGACGAAGGGGAATTTTTCGAAATATCAGTATGTATCTGTCTTGAATGGCAACAGCCAAGCTTTGTCTTCCATCAAGGCTAATAGGGTTGTGCCCGCTTGTATCTCTAATTGTAATCGAGACTGAGAAGAGTCAATGAACCCAAATGTAAAGCAAGCCAGTAACCGTATTGGGTTAAATTGACAGTCACTTTTGCTACCAAGGCTTTGTTTTTCTAGCGGCTCTGTTCGACCAAAAGGTTAACAACATTTACTATGCACATGCCGATATTGCAACTATAGTTACAAATCCGCAGCGCTAACATGTCTTCGCTAGTGTGCCAAGGCTACGGCTACAATTAACCCTCTATTATTGAAACTATAACCCTATAGTGCGCGACCGCTGCCCTGTATTTCAGGCCAACATGACGACACTAGAGGCACCGAAGCAGCACCACCCATTGACCAATCATAGCGCTTGCAGAGCCATTTTTATTTTTATTTATGGCCTGCACTCGGAATTGCAGATTATCATACCATGAAATCAAACAATTGAATTTGGTCCCTCGTCATTTCTACTTCAGATCTAGTCTGCACCTCCAGCGCTCAAATCCATCCATTTCTAGTCCAATCAGACACCCATCACAAGCACCATGTCGTCCTACGTCGCCCGTCGTTTTCTGTCTACCTCAGCTCGCCGCATGTCGGATATTAGCAAGGCTGAGCTGAAGAAGGACAGCAAGAAGAACCCCGAGGTCATAGTAAGCTCTATGGTCCACCCGAGCTGCTTGCTTCTGTCGCAATATCTAGAGCTTGCCGATGCTGCGCTACTAGGCTAGCTGTGTCATCGTACGATCTGCTGACTCTTCTCTCTTAGATCCTCGGTGCCGTTGTTACCGCTGCCTTGGCCGGTGCCGGCTACTACTTTGGTAAATAACGATCCCTTCCTCTCTTTGCCTCTCGATTATTATTGTCGTCGTGCGCACGCCGAGTCTCCCTGTGCTTCATTCCCGGTCCAATCCCGATACTACGCCGGCAGTATCCGGCTATGGCTGCTGGGTTCTAGAATTTCGCGACACACAACTGCCCATGCGCTCCATATACCACAGTGTTGACTGACGTCACTCTTCTCTTGAATTACAGGTGCCAACCCCACCAAGTCCACCTCCGAGACTCACGTCGCCGTCGCTTCTCAGGCTTGGGAGAACTCCGGCACTGGCAAGTACCAGTACTACCCCGGCGGCGATGCTAGCCAGGCTCCCAAGGACGCACCCAGCGCCCTGAACGTCGTCGTCGTGCCTAACATGGCTCTGCCCGCCGTAAGTACTACTAACTTGTGACCTCACATGTAACATGAGGAAACATACTGACGGTACACATAGGATGTCCACGAGCGTTACAACAAGTGGGGTAAGGAGGGTTATCCTTAAATGTTTTTTTTTTTCGCGATACGTCAGTTACCGTATATCTATCTCTCATTCCTCTTAGACAAGAGAGAAGCATTTGTTACAATATCATCAACTGTTAAAGCAGCCCCCCAAGTTCAGCTCTGCTGCTCCATATACATCGGACAGCTTCCACCTGAAAAGTTATGTCAGACGTGGAGCTATATGCGCTATAACCGTATGTGATCGTATGACACAGTCAAAGGAGAACGTGCCAAATTAGTTTCAACAGAAAACACTACTTGTTGTAATTAAGAGTCATGAGCGTGGAGAGTTGTTGATTTTGTTCTATTTATTTTTGTATGCATGCTACTGTGCAGAGATCTATCATTTAATATATTCCCCAAAGTGCGAACACCGAAACCTTGTATCATCAAATTTATCGTTGAGCCAGCAACTGCGCAATCTCAGCAGACGTGAAGCCAAATAGGTAGAGCATGTCCAGCATGCTCTCACTGTTCAAGCGGGCATCGGCAGCCATTTGGACCTTGGGCTTGGCATTCCACGCAACACCTAATAAGCCTGCCTTCTCTAGCATTAGCAGGTCGTTAGCACCGTCACCACAGGCGACGACCTGCGAGATATCGATATTCTCCTTCTCGGCAATCTCGATGAGGAGCTCACGCTTGCGCTCGGGGCCAACAATCTTGCCCAGTACCTCGCCCGTCAGCTTTTTAGTGGCCGGATCGATGACGACTTCGTTGGCGTGCGCGTAGTCGATGCCGAGCTCACCAGCCAACCAGCCAGTCAGCGGTAGGAACCCACCGGATAGAACAGCGGTTTTGACACCAAGTCTCTGCAATGCGCGAAGAAGCTGCGGCACACCCTTGGTAACGTCGATGACGGGACGAAGCTGCACAAAGATATCCGCCGATAGGCCGGTCAACAGCTTGACACGCTCCTTGAAAGCAGTGTCGAACTGCAGTTCGCCGCGCATGGCACGCTCAGTGATCTCGGCAACGCGGACAGCCAAGTCCGGAGGGTCGGTGATGGTGGCAGCGAGCAGATCGATGACTTCCTGGGTAATCAAAGTAGCATCCATGTCGAAGACGACCAGACGCGGGTGGTGGCGCCATAGCGACTCGTGCTGTAGCACAACCTCGACGTTCCATTCGCGCTCAAACGTATAGATCTGCTCATGCTTGCGCAAGTCCTCTAGGCTTAGTAGCGCGCCCGTAGGAGCCGGGCTCAGCGTGAACTCAACAACGCGCGGGCGCTCGATGTTGTCTAGGCAGCGATGGGACGAAGCCAGTTCCGAGGAGCCGGCGGGCAGCGGGAACGATGACATCATGTGCAAGAAGGCAGCAGTGCACAGCGGCGAGACGTACGAGCCGTAGATGTGGTCTAGTGATTCGGCAACATCCATTACCGGCGGCTCGAGCGGGAAGCCGTCCAGCGTGGCGGCCGGGGCAGCAACAGCGACCTTGGGCGTGCCGTCGCCACGGTAGAAGAGCGTGGCAATGAGCTTGGTGGTAGCAGCAGTGCCGGCAGCCGGCACACATCCCTCATGGCTTAGGCTATGCTCAATGCCAGAGTTGATGACGCTCTGGCCCTCGGCGGGGATGCCGCTGAAGGTGTACTTTTTGGTGGACGGCAGGTTGGGGGCGGCCATGTCAAGGGTTTCGACAACGGAGTCGATTCCGGGATGGGCTACGGAGGCCGAGGTGGCAGGCGCGCGGTATTGCTGGTGTTCTTTGAGGAACGAGTTACTGCGGCCGAAGTCCTTGAGCGTTGGACGGGGGGCTTTCGAGCCTCCAGAAGAGGGTGTTAGGGTCAGGTCCGACATTGCGAATCCAGTCGGCTGCTATTATATCTATTTTTTTTTCTTCCCTTTCTGTTTGCTACTGGCCTATAGCTAAGACAGATTTTGGTGGGGTACGGTCTCTTTGCTTTAAAGATTTTATATCGCTATGAGCGCTAGAGTTGGCTTCGCGGGCAGATCGAGGCAAAACCTAGACGACACTAGTGCTAGATAGGGTTAAAGCGATAATGGAGGGAAGGTTCAAGAAAGAAAGTGCTTAGCAGACAAATGTAACGAAGCTCGGTTTCCAATATGTGAAAACCAAAACAATGAAATCTAGATATCCAGATGACGATATCCCAAAATACAATAAAGGCGGTTTTGGCTAGGAGCCTTGTACCACGTTATCTCCTCAAATCCATATGGTGACCCAGAGCCTGAATAGCAGGCTGGCTTGACCAATCTGAGCTTAGTCTGCCTTTGCAGGCTTTTTTTTTTTTTCACAATCTGGCTTGCTGCTTAATCAGATCCTCTCGTCTCCCTCGCACTCTAATTGCTCAATAGCTTCTCTTGTTCTCTTTTTTTTGCCGTCCTTTTTACTGCTGGTTGACTGGTTTGGTGCAACTCTGACTGCTTGCCCCGCCTCAATATTTATGGCTTGTTGAGGCTCTAGAACCTGTCTATAATAATAAAAAATGGAGCATAGACGTTGTATTAGTATAGCATTATTGGTTATGTCATACATCTAGTCCATACATTCTAAATAGTACATACATATTGTATCATATAGAGCCTAGATGCCAACGGAATGTTTTCTGCTGTATTAATATTAGTTGCAGGGAATGCATGTATAGCATCTATAAAGAATTCGACAAAAGCGATGAAAAGCCAGCTATTTTCGTTGTGCAGATGTACACAAACGGAGCACGTGTAATATACAAGGAATAAAGCTTCACAAATCCGCGATTCAGTAACTTGCCCAGTCAAATATATATAGCTGACTAATAAAGGAGAGATGGCGGGTGTGATAATAGTAATGACATCGCCGTGTCTGAAGTCGCCATATTCCCCAGCTATTACATGATTGCTTTGCAAGGCTACTTCACTCTTCAACACATGTGACGGGCCAAATTCAAACGCCATAGCAGGTCGGTGTGGCAAGAATTGGAGATCAACCCGTATCAATGGACCAGCAGACATTGTACGGAGAAACGAGGGAAGCTGGTCGTCAGGCACCAAAACACACCCGGGGCCTTGAGACCAAGCATGCTTCACCGACGTTTTTGTAGCACGTCCAGATATATGCAAGGTAAGCTTGGCTTCCAGAGAGCCGCATTCTTCTCATCGGGTTATTTCGACCAAGGGAACCACAGCTCGAAGCTCTGCCTGAAGCATCGAGTTAGTTACCATCTGGGATTTCTCTACTCGGATCGATCTTGCCGTTATCCACACACGACCAAAATGGCAGCCTTCTTAGGTTTTCCCCATTCCCCCATACTAGACCCGTCGATTTATAGACCTATCGATTTAAAGTTCCTCGACTTACAGAGCATCAAACAACGAAGTTAATCTAAGGTCCCTTTCTGTTCTATTTATCCCATTCACTTTGCCTGTCGTCGCAGCCGAGCCCCATTCGCCCCAGCTCGGCCAATCAGAAGCGGCGCTTGAGAATTTGAAAGAATTAGCGTCGATGTCGTGATTTCTGACTCGGTTGTTTTCTTTTCCTTTCTCCGGTCCGCTTTTCTTCTTCTTTTAGGGGCCCTTTCCTTAGAAACAACGCTGAGACTTTGCTTGCAAGAAAAAAATTGACGTGGGCGATGGCGCAATTGCTCGAATTTCGAATTTCCCGCTTGGAGCTCCGAAAAGGGAAACCATATGATAGCAGATTTGGAAATACCAGGCAATTGCCCAGCGAGAATTTCCATTCCAAACATTATGATTTTTGTTTTTATCTTGTAGTATTGTGATTTCTAATGTCGGAAGCTCGCGGAGATACAGAAAGTAGTTGACTATATATATGATGATGAGTTTGTTGTTGACAAGTACAACTGCTGGAGTTGATATAGAAAAACCCGGCTTACACAACACCAAAATCGGACACTTATACACCTTGGACAAACAGATCGATTTATATAGATTCCAAGACAAGAGCTTGAGCCTTGGAAACACTGAGTGAAATACTGTAATAGTGAATGAGACTATGTATCTCTATATGCAATATGTAATATCTCAGTAATAAAGTAAACATCTTTAGTGGCTAAAGTCTACCTAATTGTAGATTAGAAATGCTGGACGGCAACCGGTCCCCTATTGCGTGATCGAGTATTAGAAATGCTGGGCTCAATCCTCCGCCTACTACCCATACAAAGCTAGGTAAACACATATTTCTATTTCTATTTCTAATGCTCACACACTTCGCTTCTCGTCTCTCCTTCTTTCTCCTCTTTCATATATCATATAGCCCTTCTTCTCATCTTCTTCTGTTCACAATCTCTCCTCTGGTCTGTTGCCAATCTCTCTGCTCTCATTGCTCGCTTGACTTATACACAACAACTTTTGTTAACCGCTATATTGGGTACATCAACTGTCCCTCCACTGCTCTCTCATACCTATCTTTCTGACTGTCTCGCGTGCCGTTGACGTCAACTAACCCCTCTACTCCCTCCTCTTTGATCTTTCAACCTGATACCTCATACCCTTACTCTCTTCACAATGGCTGCGTCTCCTGTTCCCAGCATCACCGACGATACTCACGTCAGCATGTCCATGTCCACACTCTCTCTAGCCTCCACTGCCATCGGTGCCGATTCCACTCTAGAGAAGGCCGAGAACCTCTCCAGATCCTCATCTGGCCGCTCTACCCCCTCCTCGGCTACTGGCCCCGTAACTGCTCCCAAGCTACACCTCACCAAGGACCATTTAGCCCATCTGAACGCCCAGTTCGAGCACATGGAGGCCCAGGACGTTCTGCGTTTTGCTCTAGCGCTCTTCCCCGGCCTGTACCAGTCGACCGCCTTCGGCCTAACCGGCCTCGTCACCATGGACATGCTGTCCAAGATTCAAAAGTCCAACCCTGCCCTTCCCCGCACCGAAGTCTTCTTCCTCGACACTCTTTACCACTTTAAGGAGACGTACGATCTAATTGCCGCTGTTCAAGCCAAGTACCCCGACGTCAGGCTTCACATCTTCAAGCCCGAGAACACCGAGACCGTCGCTGACTTCGAGGCTATCTACGGTGCCAAGCTATACGAGACTGTCCCCGACGTCTACGACTGGTACGCCAAGGTCGAGCCCTTGGACCGCGCCTACGCCACTCTCGGTGTCTCAGCCGTACTGACCGGTCGTCGTCGCTCACAGGGCGGTGCTCGTGGTGATATCCCCGTCATCGAGTTTGACGAGGAGCGCAACATCGTCAAGATCAACCCTCTGGCTAGCTGGGACTTCAAGCGTGTACAGACTTATATCAAGCAGAACGATGTACCCTATAACGCCCTGCTTGACCGTGGCTACAAGTCCATCGGCGATTGGCACTCGACTTCCCCCGTTGCTGAGGGCGAAGACGAGCGTGCTGGTCGCTGGAAGGGTCAGAACAAGACTGAGTGCGGCATCCACAACCGCAAGTCCAACTACACCCAGTTGGTGACTCCTAACGGCATCGTCGCCTGAACGGCTCAGCTCACCATTGCCTTTCGTTAAAGGTAGCCCAAAAAAAACAAATACGGGCGGTAGTAAATGCATTGACATCGATGTCAATCATGCTACCGCTTCTTCATGAATGACGACAGTTCTTTTGCTCTTTTTACCTCCCTAATATGACTCTTATTAGTGTTTTTTTCTCTCTTTCATTATCTATCACCGGCGTTCAGGGAAGGTTGTTCATACCAAGTAACGGATTCATCAGGCGTTTTGCATAGGCCAAAGCTAGCTTCAGAGCTGGCTTCAAGTGGCATCAAGATCAGTCAGTCTCATCTTCTGGTACCTGCAGATAAAATCATCAAAAGTAGTTATCCATCAGCTGATAAAAATTTCATAATAAAAAAATTCATAAATTAAGTCAACATCTCCATGGAATATCGGTTCTGGTGTGTGATCATTGTATGTAGTATAACACTCGTCGACCGGCATAACTATTGCCATGGTGGTGTCATTTTCACAAAGAAAAGCCCTGATGTATTTGATTTCGTCGTATTCAAGTTAGTGATTTGTGAGAAGTGGCACAATAGCACTGCCATTCAAGGAAAGCCGTGATCTTGTTGAAGAGCATATATATATGTATGTACAATTCGTTATCTTTTCACAGATTCCTTCAATGAATCTTCCCAGGATTTCTATGTTTTGATCATCTCGCACTGTACTTGCAATAGTTCTGTCATAGCAAACCCGCTCAATGCGTTAACCGTTAACCGTGCTACAGTATATATATCAATACTACACACGGTGATTCTTGATGAAGAATTTCAACGTCAGAGCTTTCGATCCAGAGTATAACTTTCGCTGGCAGTATGATGACTTCATAACAACCACCTATAGTATGCTTAAGCCTATCTTTAACCCAAAACTGCCAGACAGATATAGCGTGATTGCTAGGCTGATATACGTGATAGGCACCGAAATCGCATTTAACCCTAGGAGGTCACTCTGGCAAATAACCCTGTAGTCGAGTTTTTATTTAGTTCTAACCCAAATTAGGAAGCTTAACTAACGACTTCTCATCATGCAGAGGGTGTATGATTGATGGAACTTCATCACAGTCTTCTTAAATCATATAGATTTTGATTGATATCACCTATATTCGGTTTCGTTGATACAATAAATTTCTCTGGCAATCATTTCTTAAAGCCTACGTCACTGTCTTTCCTTCAAATCCAACTCGCTCATTATAGTCATGAGTCACCTTCCGTTACCACCGGCATCGTTCTCGGCCAAAAAGGCCAAGATTCTCGAGGGCTTGGAAGTTCCTGATGAAGAATACTCGGATCTTTCTCCCAAGGGATCCGTCGACGTCGGGATAAGACCATTGATTCGAGAAATCAACCGTGTTGAAGGCCTAGTAACTACTAGCAGCTGTGCAGGACGTGTTAGTGTCTTTGTCGAAGGTCGCAAGAAGAAGTCAAAAAGTACAACACAGCGTAATCTTGCTGCCGGTGGTTCTTCTGAGAAGGCTGGTGAGCTTACAAGCGAGACTGTTGAAGCTGATAGGGAAGACTCAAAGACTTTGGCCGCTGTGGGTGGAAAAGGAGGTGGTGGTGCTTGGCTTTTTGTGTCACATGATCCCGTAGAAAAGGGCAATGGTGATTGGAAGACGATACTCGGTCTTCAAAGCTCCGAAACGTGCGAAGAAACCACTCATTCAGAGAATCAAAGGTTAATTCACTTCAAGTTTGAGCCAATGGTAAAACAAAACCCGACCTATCACCAAAAACTATCAACGCTAGTCATTGTGAAAGCTAATGTGGTAACCATAGATATTACATATTCTCACAGCATCACCAGCGCACGCCCAATTAGCTCTACGCTGTGCTCTCGAAGCTGGCTTTCGAGAAAGCGGATCTCTCAATATCGTCCCAGACGCTGCCTCTGGCGAAACCACGCCCATGGTCGCCGTGAGATCTATGGGCTTAAGTTTTGAATCACTATTAGGGCATAAGGACCAAGACCGCATCTCTCTATACGTGCCCAGCGCCTACTTGGATACAATCATGAAATTAGCGAATGAACGTTTCGTTAAAAATACACAGCGTATAGAACGCTTCCGCACAGCCTTTTTGCAGGCATTTTACGGTGATCTCGGGGGCAAGAAAAAACAGAGCAAAGATGGCGGTGAGTGGGAAGATGCTGAGGCTAGAAAAGCTCGTAAGCGTGAAGAAGGGTTGAGGCGGAAAGAAGAAATGGTGAAGAACAAGGCCAAAGTAGATAGTCCAGCTGTTGGGAATGACGTTCGTATCTACCCAATACTGGATAAACGGTGATTCATAAAAGGATGCGTGTAAAGTAGAATCTAGCACAGCAAAACAACAACGGCATGGGATCCCTTTGCCGGATTCTAGATCTCTTGTTTGACCATTTTCACTATATTCGTACACTAACTATATCAGACCAAGTCTAAGAAAACACTTGCTATAAGTTTGCTCTCCGGGAACTTAAAGCCGGCCTAACGCCAACGCTGTAAACCAACAAATGATATACACCTTCCTTTCACCACTGACAGAACGAGGTTTCCCTTCTATGAATATACAATATCATCGTCAGTCGAGTGTCAAAGCACCAAGTGCTTCAACACGCGACCGGTCTGCCTTTCTTTTTCTCTATCTTTGACTCCCTCTTTCGAGTTTATTTTATTCAAGCAGTGACCTTATCCACCCATACCTTCTCCAACGCCTTAACTTCGTCCTTGAAAGCCTGCACCTCCTTCCAGCAGTCCAACGGCCGGCGGTCGTGCTCGCGTAGACAACGTACGACCTCACCGCGCGCAGCCTCGACCGACGACGGCAGTTCGCGCACCGACTTGCGGGTCTCGAGTTTCTCGCGTAGGCTAGAAATCTCCTTGGACACCTTGTGGCTGGTCAATGAATCGTCGGGAATATCGACACCATCAATTGAGGATAACTTGGCCTGTATCGCCTGAAGGCGCGCCGTCTCGTTTACTTGTAGCATGGCGAGTTCGGCGGCGACGCGGGCTTCGATGTGAGCTTCGATGGCTTTAGCGCGGGATAGATCGGTCTGTTTTGTGAGGGAAGAATGAGTTAGCTTCTCTGAGGGAAAATGCCATATAGGTTTGGGTCAATGAAAGTTTCTAGCTTGAATCAGGACTTTGCGAAAGCATGCCGTCGGCCACGGTCTTTATCTACAAACATGATATAAGTAAGATTCATACCTCATTGCTAGACTGTAGAGATTCGATTAGGTCGTGCGACACGCCAACAGGACCAGCTCTAGGGTATATGTTAGCTTAAGTGCTCCATATTGTAATCCAGTTCTCTTCCCCTCCACTAAGACGGCACATGCCAATATCTTAAGAACCTATTGGGACAAGATATGCTTACGCCTTCCACTCCTGAGTGCCCTTGGAAGCACTAGCACCCATTGTTTCGTGTATGTGCGAGTAATGATGAAAAACAAAAGAAACAACAATGCCGCTTGTATCTATTACAACCGGGAAGCTAACCGCACAGGTTGATGTCACGAAACCGGCTCAACTCGGCAAGAAATGAAGAAAATTGGCGGATTCGATGGGATAATCCGGGGGTCGAGGGATTAGCCGATAGAGTTTCGGGGCCGGATTGTCTGTCGAGAGGCTTCACGAAGCGCAATTGGATAGATATTGCAGGTACAGCTTCAACCCTCTCTAGTAAAGTATCGCCCAAAAGTTTGATGCTCTTCTGAATGATAGGCTTTGGCGCAGCCGAGTCGGACGGTTAAACATCGGATGTATATTTGCTCAAAGCTACTGTGGCGGAAAATAGTGGCTGCAATCGGCCGTCACTGGCATCCTAACCCTTTTGTTTCTTAGCCCTATTGATCACCCTCTAAGTTATGCGTTCAAAATTAACGATTCCTTATTATAGAAACGTTGTTTGAGAAAGTGACACTTATAAACGGGCTAAAAATGTATCAACTAGAAATAGCAGAGAATACAAAGAATCGTACCATATTCGCAGTTGAGCCACAAAAATCTCTCATACCGAAAAAACTTGGCTCTACCTAAGCAAGAGCGCATATATCAAACAGCCGATACTTGCTTTATAGATTGATGCACAATGTCCTGGTACGACACTGTCTTGCGAAGAATCAGAAGATTTGGCTTCAAACACACATTGAATGCGTACCAGCGGCAAAAAAGTGTACAGATGTGCTAAATAAAGTGCTGGCTCCCATGAAATGATGGGTGGAAAGAATTTACGACTGGAATGGCACGCCTCGGATCCGCCCTTTTCTCGCCTTGGTAGGTCTGATACAGAGGCGTATGCATAGTTGCATGTGTACATAATGGAATGGTTACTAGAAAATCATGTGAAATGTATGTATAGTAGACGCAATACCTGGAAACGAAATGCGGTGCGAGACGAAAAAAGACGAGAGATACAATGCATGACTTGACGTTAGCCGTTGCATCATCGTGGCACAAGTCACAGTCGTACACCAGAAATAACCTGAAAATGAACTGGCAACGAGCGATCTGTATGTCAAGCGTTCTGGTGAGAGTTGGGCGTACTGTTTCTAGAGCTGGTAGGCTATGGCCGGAACCGTGTTTCAGTGCTGACTAGTACTCGATGGGCATTGATAGAAGGTACACATGTACAAATGCTGGACGACGAGATGATATACTTATCCTCGTACGTCCAGGAAAGAGCTAATGGAGTCGAAAGCACTTACCATAACTCGATGGTCGAGAAAGAGAGGTTCTGCATAGACTACGTTTTATGATTGGCCGGACTAAAGACACCTCGAGTGATTAGCCCGTTATTCCAAGAGACGGGATGTTAGGGCTCTGGAGTTGGTATTGCAACTCTATTGACTGGAAAAAGCAAGTCTGTGCTTAGAGATAGCTGTCTTTCTTTTGACGTGATATTTCCACGTTTGCTGGCAAGCGATCTACATCAGACGACATGGTCT
Source organism: Davidsoniella eucalypti (assembly GCA_004009845.1). Lineage (NCBI taxonomy): Eukaryota > Fungi > Ascomycota > Sordariomycetes > Microascales > Ceratocystidaceae > Davidsoniella > Davidsoniella eucalypti. Next base: position 58,046 of record RMBW01000031.1, on the reverse strand, counting down.
TGGAGGGCTACTGTAACTGTAACAGCAACCATATGTAACTTTCTATGAGACAGACAAACAAACAAATATAAGACAGCCATAACAGTTCTTTCGATATCAAAGTCGTATCAATCAGGCAGATGACGCGATATCCAACCAAAGGAAACAGCTAGCTCCACGGCTGGTTTCTCTGTGGAAACAACGACTGAAGCATATCTACTTTTCCGTCTCTAGGGTGGTGAAAAGGCAGCCAATAGTTTATGAGGCTTTTCTTATTTGCTTGATATATCTGACTAGTGTAAGGAGAAATAAAGTTCCGACGAAAAAGGCTTGCATTGCCTGAAACCGTGCCAACCGAGATAATAATGATAATAACCCCGAAGATAGCGGAGGAGGGACGTGGAAAAGTTTTATACTTTCTACATATCTTGTCTCAAAAGCCTCTACTACCAACTATTCGCATTTCTGAATAGTTATCTTGGTTGACTTAGAAAACCCTTGTTCAATATTTCAATACAGGATGAATAGTATATTGGACAAAGCGTAGACTCGGAAAATTGGCCCTACTTTTCATGTCTTTGCGGATGGCACGCTCGTTGAGACAGAGGCTCTAGATTTCCCCGTCTGTATATGAAGGATACAGTAGAAGATAGGACGGAAAACACCGACTTTGCGATGTAGGATTCCAACAACAATGAAGGTTGTTCAGTGATATCATGGTCTACGGAAGGAGGTTTTGGACGAGATTTTCTCCGATGTTGTTATGACAGATATCAGTAGATAGCATGGCTAGAATGGCTATGTCCTTCCTTGACTTTGAGAGAACAGAAGGCCTGTAACGCAAAGTGTTTGACAGACGGGATGGAGATTAACGGTTCGCTGTTCCATCAGGTTATTTTTTCACCGATAACGACGAATCTTAGGGTATGAGAATGCATACCATCCTCGACGAAATTCCAGAGAAGGTCTGCCATCCGTCTCGTCTGCGGACGGGCCACACCCGTGCGCCAGCCGCATGGATAGCTGCGGCCCCAAACGAGGACAGTCTGGCCGGAGGGCCAAACTCCGGCTAACCCCCCATATCAAACCCCGCACACCTCACACGAAACGTGATAACTAAAGAAAGCTACCGAGCTGTGCTCGACAACACCTCCCCCTTGCATAGTGGCATACTCAGATAGCTCTAAATAAGCTAGTGGTCTTGCCGGCGCTGGAGCCTCTGTATGGCAACTTCACACTCAGACCGCCTCAGTAGGGATATCCCTAGGAGAGAACTACGAGGTATTTGACGCTGAGATTCAAGGGGCTCTATTAGGCTTAATGAGAGCTTTCTCCTCCTACCCAACATCTGGGCTACGGACGTCTGCATTATTCTAGACAACCAAAAAGCCTCAGAGGTCTGATCCGACTTTCACCGAGATCCTGTAGTTCCGGCAACTGAGTTCAAGTTCTTTGGGACATTGGAATCGAGAGAAACAAGCCGACACCCTCGCTAAAGAAGCCTGCCTCCACGCGCCCGACTTGTCGAAGGCGTCACTGGCAGGTGCCATGAGAGCTGTCAAACGACGGTTCCAACTAAAAGCCGCCGAATGGTGGCAGAGAGTCTAAGAGCCCTCCCGATGGGCTTCTTCTTTCTTCTTAGCAGACAGCATCTCGGGTTCCTACTTCAGCGTCAAACTCGACATGGCGGCTTCAAGGCCTATCACGAAAAGTTCCAACACACTGATGAGCATGTCTCATGCGTCAATTCCTTGAAGACTTGTCCCCTCGGTGTTACTTCCCTCTACGACCTCTAGGGTTATATAGGGTTCCACCACACCCAGTGTTTTTAGAAGCTAGGTACACAAGTAGTTAGTAGATAGACACCGTGCGTATCCCTTAAGGTGATGATCGGTGGGAGCCGCGTCCAATATTGGCCAACGGGCTCATTAATGAAAACAAAATTAAATAAAAAATGGTTCTACATGTATATCGTATCATTCATAGGCTGATGATGTACATAGATACAACATGGTGGTAATGATAGGTCTTTCTGCAGTAAAGTCTAAAATCCTACTACGGCATACAAGATTAGCAGACGGACGATCTTTGAAGAGATCTTGAGGGAGATCGTCTGAAAAGAACCCAAAAGCGAAAAGAACGCCGTTACAAAGCCAAAAAACGACTGAATAAAGACTGATCCCGCAAGGAACTTGAAGATAGGATGGCTAGGCTATGTGTCAGCCCCTTGTCATGGACATGGAATGCTTGATCGGCAGAGAGGAGGGTAAACTACTAGCTGGCTGTAGTCTGTTGATTCATATTATTATAATACAACTATTAGTATGTAAGTATATGGGTATAAGAACTAACAACCATGTAGACGTCTCGTAAACTACGTAGCTAGCTAGCTCTCCAGCTAGTGCACGAGATTCCAAAATACGGATCGTTTATCACAGGCTGACAGTTCTCGCATATTCTTCTTCTCCTGACGCTTAAGAAGGGGCTGTGATGTACGCACATAGGAATTATTCATCGTCTTTTTTTTTTTCCTGTTAGCGAGTGGCACAGTCTATCGAGTATTTGCAAATAGTGAAAATAGGCCAAGCAGCCTAAAATATCGGAATTATTTTGGGCGTTTCTTTTCTGGTGTGGTGACTGCATCAGACGAAGAAATACCAGACAGAACGGTGGTCCAATTGTGAGCAGAAAACAGGCCATGTTGGCCAAGAAAAGAAAAAAAAGAAGCCAACCAAATACCCAGAATAACGCAAATATTATACTAGTATTAGTTTAGGGCTGCGAATCTTAGCTATTAAAAGCTCCATTTCCACATTGATAAAAATGAGTAAAACAGAAAAAGGCTTAGTTAGGGGCTACACAAAGAAACAATGGCTTTTTTAGCCAAATATAATACACGCTAGTTCAGCTTTTAGTCCTTCTTCTTGCTTTTCTTTAGTTCGGTCGAACAGCACAGGACGCCAAGGCTTTTTCCTTTTTCCTTTTGCTTCTTTGTGATTTTGAGTTTAATCGTGGATAAGGGTTAGGACGGCTCTTCAAGCAACTGCTCGAGATCGAAAAGATAGAACACAATAGGAAGCAAAAGACGTCCGTCGATATTAAGAATGACGATGATAAAGAAAGCATCGATGTATACACAGTCTGTATCGCGAAGAACGAAGAGACTTGACTAACACCACGATGGCCGTAAGTGACCTATGTGTGTAGATATCTTTCGAAATAAGGAAAACTGCTTGGATAGAGGCAATCTCTTTGGCACGACCTTGTGTCAGTGCGAGGCCTCAAATGTAGATGGCTGTAGACTGCTATAGGGACTAGTATAGCCCACTGATAGTGAATCCGATTTAGCATACAAAAGATCCCCATTATGATATTAACCTCACGTCTATCTGGGTAGCTGGCGAGTTGGTCCCTGCGTTCGGAAACCAGCACAAGCAGCCAATCAGCGCAGTGAGTCGAGGTTTTCCTTCTTCTAATAGACCCTGAGGCTGTTTCAGAATGTTCGATTTGGTGGGCTCGGTCCAAGACTTCATTGAACAGAACCCATACTAGATAATCATGATAATTAAATGGCTGGCGAAGAACCCCCCAAAAAAATAGAGAAAAAAAGGAAAATTAACGTCGTGGAAATGGCTCGATAACCAATGGAATACCCGAGCAAGTTTATTTGGTGCAACGACCATATCATGAACAGAGTTTCCTTTACACTTCAAAAAGGCGACTGAGAGCCTGTCGATTGCGGTAAAACGGAGTAATCTGCGGTTTTAAGAAGAACACCAATGGGCTTCTCTAAAGACTACTGTGGCATGCAATATCAGTGAAATTTGAGAGACACTGCAACAACCAACACAGAATATCAGCGGGTTTTACAGACATCGACTCGTAGTACCTGAAGATGAACAGGACTAGTGAGTTTGAACTCGGGGAAGTAGCATGCCGATATCTGAGTTCTCTGCCTTGCTTACATGTCGTTGCTAAGATCTCGTTTTCCCCGTCGTCAAGCCTGTGAGACTGCGATTTTGTTGTCGTTTTTTTGTCAGTCTTTCTTCTTGTCTCTGTAAGCAGTGCAAATGATGAAAAGAGTCCGAGATTTACAGCACTCCCGTCTTCTCACTCGTTTAGAGTTCAGCCAACAGGGCATGGAAGTCAGCAGACAAGGCCAGGGCTGTTATTGGTGGCATCCTATCGTATGACGAGTAGTCTAAGAGGGACATCAGCACGCCTAATCTTCGTTGATAATACCGTCAGCACAATAGCCTCGTTCGTCTTAGGGCTCCACGTACACATGGCGACTATAAAGCACTTTTATGGACGCCTGGGCCGATATGTTAGCTTGACATGTGCTTTCGACATCGGTGCTGGCAAGGCCTTTTTCGTATTCACGAGAGACAAGCTGCATGATTAGCCCGTCTTCGTTAGGTAATTCTTTTGCTATATCGTCTCTTTTTCTGGGTTGTGCTTCGTGTTTTACCGCAGGCGTAATTCTGGGTAGAGGGCGGAGAATTGAATCCATCGTCGACTTTATCTGCTGTGCTTCAAACACCAGAACCAGAAATCGACTTGTTATAAGAAAAGAAGAAAAGAAGGGTGTGTCGTATGTTCTAAAGTCGATGCAACCCTCCCTTCTTCTACATACCCTTGTAACGCCAAAAAGTAACTAACCAAAAAGCAACACGCCCTCTCCTTACCTGGTTGGCAGGGCCTGGAGAACGCCTTCCCCCTCTCTTCTCTTTTCGTCTAAGCAAGGTCGGTCACCAAGTATGTAGTGTGGATAGCGTTAGTTAGCAATATGTCGAACATGCAGAATAGCACCGTATCGAGACATCGAGAACCCTCGTTTGTTTTCCTTCTTCTGCTAGTACGTCTTGCTATTGGATGAGGGCGCAAATCGATCTGTATTGGCACAAAAACGACTTAAGAATGCCGAGTTCCATCTCCCTCTGGACTAATAGCGGCTCAGTACTCAAATATAATCTCCCCGACTCACCGGTGTCTTTGCAGACCTTCTGCCTTCCTTTTCTTCTCTCTCTCGTTTCTATCCCGACTGTTTGCTTGGTTTGTCTTGGCTTTCTTTTCCAACTGTCCGTTCTTTTTGTTCGTATATTCCTATAGTCTTATTTTCCATTATACCGACTTGACTGCTGTGCTGTCTTTTGCCCTTCGTTGCTTCTTTATTCTATATTCAGACTGCCTTCCATCCCCCAGTTTGCCCATTTCAGTCATTGTCGTTTTTAGAAACCTGGCCGGATATCTCATCTCAACCTGGGCCACAGTGCAGTTCTTGCCTAGGCTTCTGTTGTCGATCGGCTTCCTTTTCTCCTAGTCTTGGTTTGCTCTACGACGATCTTGACGGTCGTTATTTGCATCTGTTTCTTTGGAGTCATTCCTTCTTGCCGTCATTTTGGATTCTTGTTGAATTTGGCCAACTCTAATTAATCCAGCGTTACGGTTTTTTTTGGGTCCAATTTTATTTTGGGTTCTCGTCTGTCTGCAAGTATTAGAGTTATTACTGCATTTTCTCTTGCTCTTGCACCGGATTTCCTAATCAGGCAACGGCCATTGCCGTTTTCCAATCGGACATTGTGTCGTTCTCTTCTCAACACTTGACATCTATCGTGTGCTGGGTAATTGCGGTCTTCTGCAAGATATCTTTAGGTCAGTCACTAATCTTCTTTTCTGCCGCTTTTCTATTGTTTTGTGTGCCCCCCAAAATCATCACCGCCCTGAATTTCTTCGATTTCTGGGTTGCTCCTTTCGCTAGCCAAGCAACCAACAAACCCCTTCCAGGCTACATTCCAATTAAATAATATCATCCACTAAACGCCATGTCTTGAACCCGGGAACGCAGCTCGCTGGCGTTATTATTTACTTTCTTTTCTTCTGGCAAACATTGTTTATGCTCTGCTGCTTGCGTGGCCTTGTGTGACGATCTTCTCTTCTATTCCCCATCTCTGCTTCTTCTTCACTGGAGGTTTGCTTGCCCTATATTCTACGCACATACCAGTAGTACGCGTTACATGTAAACCGTCGTTGGCTCTACTGTATCAGGGCCTCATTTCTTCTCCTGTGCGCACCCTGACGGTTAGAGCACGTTTTCTTCCTAACCTTTTTTTCCTCGATATTTTGTTTGCTGTCCCCCCCTCGTTTTCTGGAGCCCTTCTTCGAGACCGAAAGAGCAAGAGAGCACGAAAGTAGAAACGTAGAGAGAGTCTAAGAGAGTAAGGTCGCTATAGCCGCCTGGCCGCACACACCAGTTTTCTGCGCTTTAGACTGCCTCCTGATCGCCAGCCTAGAAGCAAAGACCTTTTTGTGCTGTCCGTCGCCATACCTACCTATCCTTGATATCTGCCCTACCTTTCCTCTCGATTCTCGCTGTATACATATACTTATACTTGGCCCTGGCCCTCTCGTTGGCTAGCCAGGCAAGCTTTGTTGATGTCATTGCTTGCAAACCCAAGGATCGCAAAGCACCGGCATCGACCCATCTGCACCACTTATACCTGCTGTTATACCTTTATAACCTGTACCTGCACTAGCGTCTGCACCCGACTGGTCTGGGGCCATTTGTAACCTAGCAAGAACAGGACAAAAAAGAAGAAGCGTCTTGTCTTGTTTACTCCAGCCTCTGCTTAAGTGCTTGACCTGCAGCAGCAGCTACCATCTTGCTTTCTTGGCCTGGCTCTTGCTTCGATATTTTCATTCTCTTATTCTCTCATTCACTCGTTCACCCGCCAGCCATTGCTCTGTTTGCGCCGAAAGGGTACATGCGCACTGTCGTTTTCTGTTCCGCCATCTTTTGCCTTCGTTCTTTATCGTCACTTAACCTTCTTTTCACTATCCACTACCCAGTATCACGCTCTTTTAGTCTCTACTTGCTGTTTCCTTGTTCTTGTTTCTGCTACCTTATATTGGCCGTGGCGCCGCCTCCCATCTGCCAGATCAATGTGCTAACTTTCTCTACCACCTTGACTACAGATCCAGATCGCCGTCTGCTGTTCTGTTTTCTGCCCTGAAGAGCACATCGCATCTTGCATTTTGCATCTTGCATATCCATTCATTTTACTTCACCAGCTGTGCCACTTGCACCATCCCAAGCTTCCGCCCGAGTAGCTTGGCAGCTAAAATCTTATACTTTCGTTTTCGTTTTCTTTTTCTTCAGTACTATCATCCACAACAACTTCGACCACATCACAATGGACTCCTATAGTCGTGTCGCCCTCGGCGGCTCTCCGACACTAAACATGCGGACTGCCGCCTCGGACCTCCCTCAACCCACCAACACCATCTCTCCATACCACTCTGGTCTCGGTGGCGTTGATCAGCCTATGAACCTACTCTTCGTTGATGTCTTGTGGTGGACATTGGGTATCTTTGGCCTCATCATTCTCGCTGTTCGCTTGTCAGAGGTCACCTGGATGCACATTCGCCATGTCTCGTCCCTGTCCTCGCGTCCCGATCAGCAAAACTACTGGAAGTTCACCCAAAATAATTGGCTTCCCAGTCTCAAGCAGCATCTGCTGTATGCGCCCCTATGGAACAAGCGCCACAACCGCGAGTTCCGCCTCTCCAAGGCCGCCAACATGGGAACTCTGCCTTCGCGCCTGCACTCTCTCATCCTGGGCATCTACATCTGCAGCAATATCGCTTACATGTTTGTCCTGGACTGGTCCAACGAGAACATCTTTGCCGTCCATGCTGATTTGCGTGGCCGTTCCGGCACTCTTGCTTTGGTCAACATGGTCCCGCTAATGCTACTTGGCACCCGCAACAATCCTCTTATTGCCATCCTCAAGATCAGCTTCGATACTTACAACCTGGTTCACCGGTGGTTGGGTCGCCTGACTATCATCGAGGTCATCATCCACACTTGCTCGTGGCTGTATGTTCAAGTAGCTGACGGCGGCTGGGCCTCTGTTGGACGTCGTTTCAACAATGAGCTTTTTATCAGCTCCGGCTTCATTGGAGTGCTTGCTATGGTGATCATCTTCATCACCTCATTCTCGCCTGTCCGCCACGCTTTCTACGAGACATTCCTCAATGCTCACATCTTCTTTGCTGGTCTCTCCTTTGCTATGACTTTGGCTCACTGCCTGTCTGCTGAGATTGGCTATCTTCCCCAGACTAGCTGGACCATTGGTATCCTGTGCATGTGGTTCGCTGAGCGTGTTGTCCGTGTCTGTCGTCTAGTCTACTGCAACTACTCTAGCCGTGGCTACACTGAGGCCATCATCGAGGCCATGCCCGGCGACTGCACCCGTGTCACTATGCACCTGCCCCGTTATGTTAACGTTAGCCCTGGCACCCATGCTTACCTCCGCTTCAAGGATATCAGCCCCTTCGAGAACCACCCATTCTCCATTGCTTGGATTGAGAACGAAGAAGACAATGATGACGTGCCTGCCGCCGAGAAGAGCTCTATGGTGACTCGCGCTAACCGCAAGAACATGAAGACTACTGTGTCATTCATCATTGGTGCTCAGACTGGCTTCACTCGTAAGCTATACGACTATGCTGTTGCTGATGGAAGTCGTCTAACCCGCCTTGCTGCCGCATTTGAGGGTCCTTATGGTGGCCACCATTCTCTTGATAGCTACGGTCACGCTGTCCTGTTTGCTGGTTCTACTGGCATCACGCACCAGATCTCATACCTTCGTCCCATTATCGAGGGTTACAACAACGGCACTGTAGCCACGCGCCGTATCACACTGGTATGGATTGTGCGTGACTACGATGCCCTCGAGTGGATTCGCCCGTGGATGGACACTGTCCTGCGTCTGCCCAACCGTAAGGATATTCTACGCATCCAACTCTTCATCACACGACCCAAGAACCCGCGCGAGATTGTCTCGGCTAGCTCGACGGTGCAGATGTTCCCCGGCCGTCCCAATGTGCAGATGATTCTCCGCAAGGAGGTTCAGGAGCAGGTGGGCTCCATGGTAGTCACGGTATGTGGTGCCGGTGCACTGGCTGACGATGTCCGCATGGGCGTACGCCAGGTGCAAGATCACGGCACAGTGGTGGATTTCATTGAGGAGTCGTTTACTTGGTAGATAGATGGATACCCGGGATCTGTTTTGGGAGGTTCCTGTTTTGATTATTTCTCATATTTGTCCAGCATGCATTTTTCATTGTCATCTTATATGCAGGGGTTTTTATCTAGTTCGCGGTTCTGTTTTTTTTGCCATTTCTTTTCCATCTAAAAGGGGAGGGAACTTTTCTCGATTTTTCTTCTTTTCTTTTCTCTTCGTTCTTTGCATATACTTTTCTCTGCATATATTTTTATTCTATTTTTACTTTACCTTTTGGCATCAATGAGCCAACATCTGCATGTTGAAAAATACAACTATCATTTGTTCTACTATATTTATCTTGTTCTTTATTAACTATTTCACTAATATAAATTCTAGATGTCGTGAATGTTACCTTGCCAAGGGCGCACCAATGACTAACCAGCGTCATTGATTGGGTGCATAAAGGCGTGAATTGAACATGGGCCGATTGTATCCATCCAATTCGTGTCAAGTCCGTCGGACGTCAGCCTTGAAATGTCATGTTGCATAGTCTTATGTACCTCCCTAAATGTTTACGTGTAAGGAACAGAGGGTAAAAAATATTTTCCTCTACGGGCTTTCAAGCAGCAGAATGGGAAGCTGCTGTGTGATATAAAACATGTATGTTACAGTTACAACATTGGGATTTACACGATGTGCTCGGTGCATCAAAGGACAGATACAGATTATATTTAATGGAGAGGTTTTTATTTTTATTTTTAAATAATTCATTACTCTTATGGAAATGGAGACGTATATGAATTTGAAGACACTTGAAGGCTCTGTTATACGCCGGACTTGCTCGATGATGCCAGATCGTGCATGACACCGACCTGTAGTGCTTTGATTTATTTATCTACAGTTGTCATTCTTTTTGGAGAGGTACGTAGCGAAGGGCTAGTGCGCATAAGGAAAGGCGTGATGTGACGACTAGCAGACCATAAGTAGAAGCGGGTTGGGAATGAGTCAATCGAAAGGAAACCGGATGTCATTCTAGAAACATACAAACAGTCATAATGAAAAAAATGAAAAAAAGCTTAATAATGATCCGATATACCGTATTAAGACATGTAGACTGTGTCTTTTTTGTGTGAGTGGTAGTAAAATAGTAGGATCATTTATTTTTAGTTTCTACATATTATATCTTTGCGTCGTTAAGGGTTCCCCGGATAATTTAGTGTAGTATTCTTTCTTCTTTTGGCTACGAATATCTCTGTTAAAATTTTCTAAGGTGACAAACTTTGCCTCTGGGATTAACAAGACTTCTGATTGATAGCTGACTCGGTCTCACTAATATAAATATCTTCATTTTTTTTTAAACGACCTATATTTGCTCTTCCCTTATGTATATCAGCAAGGACTAAATCAAACCGATAGCTCGATAGCTCCATAAGATCAAGATTAATGAATTAAAAATCGGGTTTTTCTCTTTAAAAAACGCCGGATTTCGTCTCGTCCTTGATCCTAGTAAAATAAACTACCACCAACCCCACCAAAAATCTGTTCAGAGATCGGAAGGTTAGAGCAATTCCTTTTTTCGCTGTCCTTCGTGACTTCCTCCACCTAGCCCGTCTCCAATTCTGATTCGATCTTTGCTTTGGAATCGAAAACCCGCTTCAGGCTTTCTTAGAGCCTCGTCATCTCCCCAGGAAATCACGAGGGAAGTGAGCAATCACTTGGCGAGTCTTCATCCTTTTTTTCCACCAAACAGTGCGTCTGCTCGCTAAAACAAAAACAAAAAACAACGCCCGCCATGCCGATGTAAGTCACGCCGTATTTCCATTGGCCGAAGCTTCCTTTTTGTTGTCGTCACTAATATATGAGCCGCTGTTGCTTCGTAAACATACAGGCTTAAGGAGCCCTGGAAGAAGTACAAGCCCTTCAAGCCCGTTGACCTCCCTGATCGCCAATGGCCCTCCAAAACCCTCAACAAGGCGCCTAGATGGCTGTCGACCGATCTGCGCGATGGCAACCAGTCGCTGGTTGACCCCATGGCAAGTCCGTCCCGAATACATCGCACCCCCGAGATCTGACTATATACAAGAGACGACATGGCGGCTTGGAGCCAGGCTTGCTTTGCTTGGCTCTAGCCGGATCTTTGCGCCGTGCTCTGGCTGTTGAGCAAGAAACAACGGCGTCAACGGCAGGGCAATGACGCTGTGCTTCTTGGGTGTCTCAGTTCCTTCCCAGAGAATGTTTGTGCTAACACACCACGCTGTGCCTTGTAGAACCGCGATGAGAAGTGGCGCTACTTCAAAATGCTTGTCGATATGGGCTACAAGGAGATCGAGGTCTCCTTCCCCTCTGCGTCAAAGACAGACTTCGACTTTACGCGCAGCCTGATCGAGACTCCCGGAGTCGTTCCCGACGATGTCTGGCTGCAGGTTCTGTCGCCTTGCCGTGAGGAGCTGATCAAGCGCACTGTAGAGGCCATGAAGGGTTCCAAGAAGGCCATCATCCACATCTACCTGGCCACTAGCGAATGCTTCCGCCGCGTCATCTTCGACTGCAACGAGGAAGACTCTATCACCAAGGCCGTCGCTTGCACCAAGCTGGTCCGCTCGCTGACCAAGGATGACCCATCAACCGCCGGCACTGAGTGGGCTTTCGAGTTCTCGCCCGAGACCTTCTCCGATACTAGTCCCGAGTTCGCTATTAAGATTTGCGAGGCCGTCAAGGCCGCCTGGGAGCCTACCAAGGAGGACCCTATCATTTTCAACCTGCCGGCTACCGTCGAGATGTCGACTCCCAACGTCTACGCTGACCAGATCGAGTACTTCTGCCGCAACATCACCAACCGCGAGACTGTCTGCGTCTCTCTCCACCCTCACAACGACCGTGGTTGCGCTGTGGCTGCTGCCGAGCTGGCTCAGATGGCCGGCGCTGACAGAGTCGAGGGCTGTCTCTTTGGTAACGGTGAGCGTACTGGTAACGTCGATTTAGTCACTCTTGCTTTGAACCTCTACACTCAGGGCGTCAACCCCAACATCGACTTCTCTGATATAGGCGCTGTCATCGACACAGTTGAGATTTGCAACAAGATCCCAGTACACCCGAGAGCACCTTACGGTGGCTCGCTGGTTGTGTGCGCTTTCAGTGGCTCGCACCAGGACGCTATCAAGAAGGGCTTCCAGATCCGCGCCAAGGAGGGCAAGGGCGATGACGCCCATTGGCAGCTACCATATCTGCCTCTGGATCCCAGCGACATCGGCCGCACATACGAGGCTATAATCCGTGTCAACTCTCAGTCTGGAAAGGGCGGTGCCGCGTGGATTATCCTGCGCAAACTGGAGCTCGATCTACCCCGTGGTCTGCAAGTCGCCTTCTCATCCATCGTGCAGACGCGCGCAGACCAGCTGGGCCGCGAGCTTCTGTCGGATGAGATCTCCGAGCTGTTTGAGACTACCTACTCGCTGCACAAGAACCCACGTTTCAAGTTGATCGACTACAACATCGCGCCAGACCGATCGCGCTCACCCGCGCCTCCGGGACCCGGCAAATCGCAGGATACGACTAACATGAAGCGTGTATTCGAAGGTGTTGTAGAGGTAGACGGTAAGGAGTATACGATCCGCGGCCGCGGCAACGGTCCGATCTCCAGTCTGGCCAACGGCCTCAAGGGTATTCTCGGCGTCGACCTGGATATCCAAGACTACAAGGAGCACGCTATTGGTCGCGGTGCCAACGTCAAGGCCGCATCCTACGTCCAGTGCTCAGTAGGACAGTCTAAAGAGAAGGTTTGGGGTGTGGGCATCCACGAGGATGTGGTTCAGAGCTCGCTGACTGCACTTCTGAGCGCTGCTAGCAACGTGAGTCCCGCTCCCGAGTCTCACAAGAGCAAGCTATAAAATAATAACGAGCTTCTTGGTAGACTTGCACACACACATACACACACATAACCACACTGTTATGTATCTACTCAAAATCTCCCAGACACATATCCACCCCAAAATATCATACATGCCCCTAGGTAGTAGAAAGAGGTTGAAAAGCTTGTGCATTTGTTTTTTTATTTATTGTTTTGTCTTTCGAAAAAAACTACGGCGTGTACATATGTAGATTTACATTTCCCTTACTATCTATGATTCCTTTCTTCCTCTCTCGCTTCAGATTTGATTACATCTCTCTTTCTCTCATTTTTCTCAGCATATTTCTTCTACATGTCCCTACATAAACCCCCGTTTTTCCATACCTTTGGAAGCCATGTCGTGACTAATGATTATCCTGGAATACACAGTTTGCTTCAAGCCATCCCAACACACCGGTGCCTGGCAGCCCTATGGCTAGCAGTGAGGCAACGGGCGCCACTTCTGGTGTTGTTGATATTGAAAACCTGGAGAAACAGGCTGAGAAGATGTAAGTCTTTTCTCTTTTCGTTCTTTCAGTCTTACCCTTCCTCACTCTTGATATATATATATCTAGCTGAATGTTTTGGAGTGTTTCTTTTTGCTAACATGTTTCTACTATCTGTGCAACCGAAGAGTAGGCTAAAAGTTATGCGGATTAACCCGCATCTATGATGAACGAACGACCAAGAGTTTTTTTTCCTGTGTATTCCTTCCTGTAACGAAGCTAAAGTCTTAGCATGTGATTTTTTCTAAAATCAAATTCAAAAAATGCCTTTCCCCATTGTGATTTGTACCAGTTATATGATATAATAATAAGTGACAAAAGCTACCAGGCTTCAGCCATATATATTGCACTAATACACTATGTATGTAAAAAAGCATATGTTCCAATGCGAGTATGCTTGTAGACAACCCTTTGTTATGCCATGAAAAAAGGAGGTTCTAAATTTAAAAGAGCTTATTTACATAAGGTTAGGGTTAATATTAGATTGTTACAATGACTCACTATGTATTTTTCAATATTCAAGCTAGTTGTAACGGGTTTTTAATGGGTGGGAGCCGCGTCCCAATTTTATTGGCTCGACTCCCCCGCGCTTGTTAATAATAACAAATACAAAAAAGTAACGGGTTTTTAAGTATAAAAACGTAAATAACTCAGCTTGCAAGTAAATCTCGCAGATAACTTTTAAAAAAAAACACTAAATTATTATCATCTGCAACCAGGTACTACCCGTATCCATATTTGTCCCGTCATCTATCTTATTAGTCAGATTCACGTGACTTATATGATCAAATCAACTGGGTGAAAGGTGGGACTACATGTACGTAGCACATATGTAGTTAGTTTCCTTTCAGTTTTTTTGGTATGTAAGACTTGAAATTCCTACTTCCCATTTCCAATATACTCCACTTAGACTAGTTATATGAAATTAAGAATATCAAAGGTTCTAGATTATTACATCGCGAATTGGCTGAGAAGGCAATTTCAATATGCCCCGCAGTTGGTACCTTTTTTTTCCCACCATTGCTTCTATATATATAATATGTATTTATGTTTTTCTTCTTTGTTTTGGTCCACAATAATCAGTGTAGTCGCAACAATGAAAACTCCAAAAGTTAAATACTTCAAGCAAAGGGTTCAAACACGTGAAAGACAGTATTCATTGCCTGGACGATCAAAAGAGGTGAAGCTAAATATGTGACTTGGAATTGATATGCACGCCATGTGGGTGGCCATTTTTACTTTGATTTTGATAGATGATATTCTACTACGCTACGACCTCCCTTTAGGGCCCCCAACCAAGAAAGTCCAGAGTGGCACACATGTGTATTGTTTTTTGCATTATTATTTGAATTCGGAGAACCAGAGTGGGAAACGCGAAGACCGGGGGGGGGGGGCCAAAAGGAAAAGGACGCTGAAAATAACAGATAGCAAAACAACACTTGGGGTTGTTTTTAAAGGATCTGTTATGACAACTAGTCAAGTAATCCTGAAGCATGAAGAGATGAACATGGAAACGGCCTTGATTTAACTATGACACGATGAACGTAGAAAAGAACAAAGCAAGAGTCAGGGTGACTACAAAGACTAAAGAAACCCCTGGATGAAGAACAAAAAAGCTAGTTGTTCAATGATACAATGCAATGTAAATTACTTTCATATGGATATCAAATATAGGGATTGGTTGAGGGAGGGTTACAATGCACTTGAACTGGCTTCATGCCATGCACCAGCGGCTTCTGCTGCATCTGCATATTAGCTTGTAGGCATGGACTGGTAGTTGTAATTATATACAAAGTTCGCTGACATGTAAAAAAAATACCGATAAGGATAAGGTGACCTCTCACATAGGATCGATTATAGCATAGCCAGTAGCCAGTAATAGAGGTTCGAAGGAGAAGCCTATTGAAAAAAAGGAATCGAGAAGCAGATCGTAGAACAGCTAAGGAAAAAAAAAGAAGCCTGGTTGCGCATGCGGGTGAACCACAACACGCTCGATTTTTTTTTACTTCCTTTTGGTCTGGTAGCGGTTTAAGGAAGAAGTGCGAGGAATAGCATGTGTCACTACAATTTTGCCATTTCCTCCCCTCCCCCCCCTTATCTTTTTAGATTTAGTAACGTGAGATTGTTACTCGAACGAAAAATTAGAACCCGAAGAGAAGAAAAAAAGAAAGGCGGAAGAAACTGCACTTTGCATATGAGGATACCGGGCAGCCTGATTCATGCTTTGGAGAAAGAAGCTGATGGAAGCTTTGAGCTGTGACAAATTGTCAATCAAAATGCACTTTGCACTTTAGGCGTTAGAGTTGCAGCACAGGTTCTTATAGGTTCTTTGCTTTTACGGTAAGGAAAGTAGCACGGTCAGACAAGGCTAGCCAACTAACTTAACAATGGAATAGGTTACAACTAATAACTATGTATATGTTATCTGGCCTGTCAGCCTTTTTTTTTTTTCACTCATCGTCTACATATTATAGAGCGAAAAAAGAAAAGAAAAAAAGACCAAACAATCACACGCAAGCAACCCCCTGTCGGGTTTCCAAGCTGCGCCGACTCTGCCCCTCATTTTGATCATCAAATAATTTGCGGCTACACTCTTGTGCTCTGTACTATTGATTTCATGCTAAACTAGGGCTTTTCTCATGAACGGAGTTGAAATAGCAAGAAAAAAGGCCATGGTAGAAAGAGGGGGAAATGGCAAAAAGAAAATACTATGGCAAGATAAATAAAGCAGGAGAGAGAGAGGCCACAATAATGGCGATAAGTTGTTTGTGAGACGCAAGTTGCTTGGCTAATAAGCGGAGAACGCGGGATATGGGCTTTGTGAAGTAATTGCAGCTACGTTCATTCGCTCTTAACCGGGGGTGGAGAGGGAAGAAGGGAAGGGACGAAGAGAGCAAGATGTAGTTTTTGCCTTGTTTATTTCTGAATGGACAAGTTGACAATTTGGCAAGCGAACGGCTTTTATTGCCTGGGAAAAAGCAGCTTTAGACCCGGGAAGCCTCTGTAAAAGAAAGAAAGAAAAAAACCACACTGCGAGGGAGGGGATGGAAGGAACAGATCAGCTTGTAGAGGCTATCAGCTTTGAATGCAGAATATACAATAATATGTATACAAGTATGTATGTGTGCAGTATGCTGCTGGTATGGTAGTTATGTAACGTAAAAGCAGAGCGACGAGCTCACCGTCTCATCGACAGCCGCCCCCTCTCTGGCCGTGATTCACGCTCACTGTTTAACGACCGACTGTTGACTCTATCATAACAATCACAGCACAACAATAACAATAACAAGAGCAGAGAAACATGGACGGCAGGCAGCTTTAGTTTGGGTTGCCCCTCATCCACCTTTTTACCCACTTCTGACTAGCAACCAAATCGTCTAGCACGTAGCTGCCAAACAGAAAATATAACAAGAACAAAAAGACATCCCTTCCTAGAAGAAACAGCGCAGCACAGTATTTTTTGCCCTCCCTTCCTCCTCCTCCCCCTACCAAGCCTACCAAACGTGTTTTAGTAGTTGCTGCTGCTTGCTGCGGTTGCCATTATTACTGCTGCTACTTTCCGCCTTTCTGGCCTCCGCCTTCTGCGAATTTCTTCTTTAGTGATTTCCCCCACAACAAACCTCTACCTTTTTCCTCTTTTTCTTTTTTCCTTCTCTCCATCTTCAGCTCCAGCTTCACTTCTTCTTTCCATCATCCACATCGTCACTTTTCCCGCTCCTCTTGTCCAGTACCGCCAAGAGCCTCTTTTAATTTAACCGCCGTATTTGCACGCTCTTTCCCTTTCCTTTCCTCTAATCACTCTTTGTACAGTCTTCTCTTTTCCTTTGCCTATTTCGTGCTCTTTCCCTCTGCGCTCTCTACGCCACTCGAGCAAGAAACCAGAGTTTCCATTGGCCGAGCATCAAAAGCCTCCCCTCCCGCCGCCCGTCGACCACAAGACCACTAAAAAGACCATCAGAAAGATCATCAGCCTTTCTCTTGTTCTCCGTGGCTTTTTACCGTGCCGAGCCTTCCTTTTTCTTCACGTTTTGCCGGCCCGCCATCTTGCTCTTTCTTCATCTGTTAGACCTGGCCGCACCGCACCTGCTAAGCTTGTGATTCTCCCCGACCATCATCTTGACCCCGACCTTTTCCACGAATACATCAAAACAATACACGCAAAAGTCCTTCACAATGTCCGAGATTAACCAAGTTCTGGCGAACTCGCTGTCACCTGGTAAGTCTCGATGTTCCCATTCCGCTCCGTACCTGTTCCTATTGCAGCAGTTGCAGTAGCACGTCTTCCACCGCCTTGCCTACCTGCTTGCCTGCCTGCGATACACCGTCACCGCATCGTTATATATACTTTAATTTTCCCAAATTTTTTTTTGGCATGTGCTGCTGCTTTGCTTTGCCGCCAGCTGCTTAGTTCCCAGCAACGATTTTTTTTTTTAAAAATAAAAAAATTCACTGTTTAGCCTTGCGTCATCCCCCGCCCCTGACCTGCCCGGCGCTAAGCTCTCTAATGCCTCTTCTTGCCTGGCTATCATCAATCAACCTCCTTGACACTTGCTAACCCCTCAACCCAGACGCCACTACCAGAAATGGCGCTGAACAGGCCCTTGCCCAAGCTGCCGAGAACAACTTCGTAAGTCTTCCATCTCTTTCCCGCTTCTTCTCCGCTGGCGATCAGCAACCCCTGCACTATCCGACACAACCCTTCCCAAAAAAAGAAGAGGCTTCCACTTCAAACATCCTGCCAACTATCCACTCAAAAAACAGCAATTTTACGCTAGACTGTCCTCGTCCTACTACAATATCAAGAACACGTGCTAACTTTCTTTTCTTCTCCCTCTACAGCCTCTCTACCTCGCTACTCTAGTACAAGAACTTGCCAATGATGCCAACCAGGGCTCCATCAGAGCCGCTGCCGGTATCGCCCTGAAGAACGCCTTCACTGCCAGAGATGTTTCGCGCCAACCCGAGCTACAAGCTAAGTGGCTACAGCAGACCGACGATGAGACCAAGAACCGTGTCAAGGTCCTCACACTAGAGACTCTGGGTTCCACCAACTCACAAGCTGGCGCCGCCGCTGCCCAGGTCATTGCTGCTATCGCCGCCCTGGAGGTGCCCCGCGAGCAATGGCAGGACCTCATGCCCGCCCTAGTCAAGAACGTCAGCGAGGGCGCCGCTCACCTGAAGCAGTCGTCGCTGACTGCCATCGGCTACATCTGCGAGTCTCAAGATGTCGAACTCAGAGCGTCGCTAGTGCAACACTCCAACGCTATCCTCACTGCTGTTGTGCAGGGCGCCCGCAAGGAGGAGCTCAACCTAGAGGTTCGCCTTTCTGCCATCACTGCCCTTGGTGACTCGCTCGAGTTCGTCGGCAACAACTTCAAGAACGAAGGTGAGCGCAACTACATTATGCAGGTTGTCTGTGAGGCTACCCAGGCCGACGACTCTCGCATCCAGCAGGGCGCTTTTGGCTGCCTCAACCGCATCATGGGTCTCTACTACGAGAACATGCGCTTCTATATGGAGAAGGCTCTCTTCGGTCTCACTATTATTGGCATGAAGAGCGAGGACGAGGACGTTGCCAAGCTCGCTGTCGAATTCTGGAGCACTGTCTGCGAAGAGGAAATCAGCATTGAAGACGACAACTCCCAGGTCGACTCCTCAGACCAAATGCGCCCCTTCTATAACTTCGCTCGGGTCGCTGCTCCTGAGGTTGTGCCTGTGTTGCTTCAACTGCTGGCGAAGCAGGATGAGGATGCTACTGATGATGAGTACAACCTAGCCCGTGCTTCTTACCAGTGCCTATCGCTATACGCTCAGTCCATTCGCTCGCCGATTCTGTCTCATGTTCTGAGCTTCGTTGAGGCCAACATCCGTTCTGAGGACTGGCACCTTCGTGACGCTGCTGTGTCCGCCTTCGGTGCCGTTATGGAGGGCCCTGAAGAGAAGGTTCTAGAGCCTATCGTCCGGAACGGCCTCACTGCTCTGATTGACATGATGAGCGACAGCAATCTCATTGTCAAGGATTCTACCGCTTACACTCTGGGCCGCATTACTGAGGCTTGCCCTGATGCTATTGACTCGGCGACTCACCTTGAGCCCCTGCTCAAGGCTCTGTTCTCTGGCCTTGCCACCCACCCTAAGATGGCTGCTTCTTGCTGCTGGGCTCTGATGAACCTGTCCGAGCGCTTCGCGGGTGACATTTCTGCCCAGCAGAACCCTCTGACTCCCCACTTCAACACCAGTGTTCAGCAACTGCTAGAGATGTCTGGCCAGTCCAGCTGCGACTCCTCTACTCGCACTGCCGTCTACGAAGTCATCAACACCTTTGTTCAAAACTCAGCTGTCGAGAGCTTAAGTTCAATTGCTCAACTCTCCGACGTTATCCTGAAGCGCCTGGAAGAGTCCATCCCCATGCAGTCCCAGGTTGTTTCTGTCGAGGACAAGATCACTCTGTCCGACATCCAGACTAGCCTGTGCACTGTGCTACAGGCCATCATCTTCCGCCTGGATGCCGAGATCGCCCCCCAGGGCGACCGCATCATGCAGGTCCTTCTGCAGCTGCTCAGCACCGTCGGCACTAAGTCCAGTGTCCCTGAGGCCGTCTTTGCCTCTATCGGTGCCCTATCCACTGCTATCAGCGACAACTTCCTCAAATACATGGACGCCTTCAGCCCCTTCCTTTATAATGCGCTTGGCAACCAAGAAGAACCAGCTCTCTGCTCTATGGCTATTGGCCTGGTCAGCGACATCACGCGTTCTCTTGGCCCTCAGTCGCAGCCCTTCTGTGACCAGTTCATGAACTACCTGCTAAACAACCTGCGTAGCTCTTCGCTTTCCAACCAGTTCAAGCCCGCCATTCTCCAGTGCTTCGGTGACATTGCTCTGGCTATTGAGGGTTCTTTTGAGACCTACCTGTCTGTTGTGGCTGGTGTTCTGCAGCAGGCTGCTGGTGTTGAGGCTACTGCTGATGGCACTTATGAGATGGTTGACTATGTCACTTCCCTGCGTGAGGGCATTATGGATGCCTGGGGTGGTATTATTCCTGCTATGAAGGCCAGCAACAAGAGTACGTCTTTTTTTTATCTACACTGTCTGTATTTTTTTCTACCTGTCAACTAACTATTTTTGTCCACAGCCGCCGTTCTTCAGCCCTATGTCGAGGCCATTTTTGCTCTCCTGCAGAGAATTTCCACCAACTACCTAAGCCGTAGCGAACCTCTGCTCCGCTCGGCTATGGGTGTCATTGGGTAAGTCCCTCTTTATTCCTATTCCTCCTAAGTCGTGGGCCCTGCATAGCTTTCCCTTCTATATCCTCTCGCTAACCGGTCTATGTTACAGTGATCTTGCTGAGGCTTTCCCCAACGGCGAACTTAAGGAGGTCTTCCGCCAGGAGTGGCTCACTTACCTTATCAAGGAGGCCAAGTCCAACCGCGAGTTTGGCCCGCGCACTTTGGAAACTGCTCGCTGGGCTCGTGAGCTCGTCAAGCGTCAGATTGCTTAGATTGCGCGATGACGAATGGCTTTTCGACCCTGAACAAAGCCGGCTCTGAGTTGCGTTTGCCTCTGCATATTATTGTGCCTTTGGTCAACTCCCGTCCCCTTTCCGTTCTTACTCCCCTTCTCTCCCCGTTTGCATGTTTCGTTACTTCTACTATTACTATCACCATCATGTCATCCATTCACCCTCATGTAACTTTTGTCTCTCTCCCTTTTCTAAACCCACCCGCCTTTTGTGCTATCACAGCTCACTTCATTATTCTTCTTCTCTTCTCCACACTTGTCGTTTTTTTTTCTTGCAATACCCTGTCATATCTTCCATACACTTAGCACATTTTTATTTTTCCTTTTACTCTACATTACACCATAAACGGCTCGGCTTTCGGTTTCTGGCTGTATCTCTTTCAACAGGTTCTTCTTTTTTTGTTTTACTTTTTTTTTCTATTGTTTACTACTTTACTTTTTTTGTTTCGTTTTGTTACCTTGTTTTCTTGTAGTCACAGCACTCAATTTTTTATTATTTTCCCATGTTATTCGAATTCACATCACACGCCTCAACACTTCTTGTCACGTCATGAAATGTATATAGATCCTTTTTGTAACGCCATATCACAAAACATTACCTTTTTTACAACTACTATTACTACTTTACACATCGCCTTAAACATCTCTACTGTACTGTAATCTTGACTCCCTCCAAAAAGCAAAACTATACATTCTTCGAGATATATTCTCTGTAGATCACACACCTAAAAGGCCAGAAGCCTAACTAACGTAAAAACATATCTTGACATTGTTCTGTATCATCTAGAACAGAAAATCAAATCACATCTTGAAAAGGGTTTCTGGAATGTATGGGGGAGTCGCCGTTAATGTAGAGTTGTAACTCAAAATCGAAACCGTCGTTCGAAGTTCCAAGATACATTCCACCCGGTATAGAAGTGGGATAGTATGGTCCGGAGTCATATGCAATCATGTTTACGGGTCGATCGAGATTCATTGAACTTTGTGTCGACGACTGCGTTTGTTGTTGGCGGTGACTCATGGGAGATAAACGACCTGTCGGCGATGGTATTGAGTGATGAGGAAGAGATAGAGATGATGTAGATGGTAACGGTTGATGTTGCTGTGGATGGTGTTGGTGGAGGCTAGCAGCGTTGCTAGAGTTCACGCGACTATGGTGTTGTCCATGGCCTAATTTCGATGGTGACACATATAGGCTGCTGTTTCCGCCGACGGACGGAGGTAATACGGCATTTGGTGGTCGATTGGGCGAGGCCGAATTCGCGAACGGATAGGGCAGGATAGGTTGGAGAGTCGGTGTAGTGTTAGAAGACTGCACAATCGGTGGCGGTACTGGCCCCGAGTTATAGGTGTGCGAGGGCCCAAAGGCTTTAGAATCTAGAGATAGTGGTTTGGCGTGCGAAGATGGCCGAGGCAAAGGCAATGCTCTAGGTATGGGATCGCGCTATATGATTTTGTTAGAAACACCCAAGATATATACGAAAGTGGACGGTAAGACTTTACCCCATCAGTCATGCCAAATTCATTGCTAAATGTAGCTTTGGGATCACCAGAGAAGCGATGTAAGCTTTCCAGCCAACGAGAAGCTAATGGCCACACATTTTTACATTCATCCAGAATCAACATGGTTTCGCGCACCATACGGGGACCGTCACTGGTGATGTTTTCATCAGGACATATACGTGGATATTTGACAAGATACGTAGCAAATAGACTACATGTATAGACAACAAAAGACTATATGAAAATGTAATGTAATGTTAGAATTTGAATCATTAATATTGGTTTGATATCGTTAGCTGGTTAGTACTTACGGCCATTTGAGCGCCGACACTTTCGTCCGAAGACCGACTGGAGAACTGATACGATATTTGCTCGAATAATAGATGAACATTTTGAAAAAGATCTAGAGCCATTTTGGTGAAGAATTGGCGGTTATTTGAGTCGGCTCGTATCATTCTGTGATAAGAGATGTTAATAACAAAACAATGGCAAAACAATCCCATAGTTGTGTTGCTTACTCATGTAGATATGTTCGTCTCAGGACTATATGGCAAACGCGAGGCATCATTGTTACTCCAAGATAAGCTAAATCTTCTCTTCGGGCCTTGTAGTCTTGTAGAGTCTGAAGTCGCCAGCGGTGATGAGGAGGTAAACCTTGCTCCCAGTCAAGAAGCTTTTCATTCATGATATCGAAATTGCTATGTGGTTCCCACGGCCGTGGTGAGAAAGACGATGACATCGCTTTACGGGCGACAGCACCCCAGAAGTTATGAATTTGGATTAGTGAAGCAAAAAGGGATCGTTGGGGGTCGACGAGTAGTCGTGGATTCTCGCGAGCTTTCGGAGTCCCCTCGAGGGCAGCACGACTAGATGGTTCTATACCGGCAGAAAATTGTGCTTCGGAGCATGGTAACAACGTAGTAATATCGGATGCTGGAAGTGAGATGGGCATGTTGGCGCCTGAGTGCAAGTTTTCTTGGGAGTGAAGCATCCATAGTGTCCGTCGGGCACTCTCCGCGCGGATGATGAGCTCCGGAGAGGCATGCTCGGAATTGACGAGAGCATATGTTTCTTCGCGGTGAAGCTTCATGAGTAGCGCCATTCGTACACTTATTCCCATGTTTATGTAGCTGCTGTTCTTCCAGCCACTGCCTTGCTGAGCTAAGGCAAGTAGATAGAAGGCTTGGCAACGCTCTAGTGTTGGTTGTTCATAGAGTTCGCGAGATGCCATGGCCGATGCTCGTTCCATATACGTCTCGGCTGCCTTCATGCCATCCCCGTTGAATCGACTAGCTGTAGAAGGCGTGAATCGAGAGGAGATGGAGAGAATGGCAAGGAGCAAGAAAACACTGATACTGCGGTCCTGACTAGCCAGACGAGAGGGAAGAAGAGTCTTTGGTATGAACCCAAGCTGAAAGTAATGCTGGGTAAACGCATTCACGCCCTGAATGATTTCGTTGATTGGCGGAAGTAAGTCCCAGTCGTTCTCGGGCCATGGTATTGCCTGTAATGGCAGCTTATCTGCAGAATGGCGTGATCGTTCTCGCTTGGCAGTTTTGTCAACGCGGGCACGTGGATGGCGGTAGTCGCGATCATTATCTACCTGGCCACGGAATGGAAAAATACTAGTAAATTTATATGTTAATGGCTACCATGGATAGAAGGGGGCTCAATGTTGAGGGTAAAAGTAGCACTAGATTTGGATGGTGGCAATATGATGGTTTGTGCAACAATGTAGCACAATGTCATATTGTGGACATAGCATAGACTAGCCTGACATCTTGGTATTTTTCACCAAATATTAGCTCGTAAGGAAAGTGCATCTAGTACTGACTTACTAGTGTCGCACAAAAATGACTTGGGTAACTACCAATTTTGACGTAACGCAGGCTGATACGGGATTCTCGTGGCTTATGGGACATTGATAGGGGGACGACAGTTTGCAGTGCAACTTACCAATCAGATGCCAGCAGTCCCGCATCGGCGCAGGCCTTACAAGGCGGTGTTGACTTTTCATGGACACATTTGCTTCTCATGCGACGACATCTAGAAGAGACGGTTAGACTGGCGAATTGAAGAGGTAGGAGGGGAGCAGGGGAGTGGTAAGCTTACCTTCGGCAGGCAATTGGTGCGCGGCGCTTTATGGAGGCGGCTTGGGAAGCAGGAGCTGATATCGCAGCGTTAGGTTGGTCCGAGACGAGATCTTCGGGACGTGAAGAGGAGCCGCGTTCACTGCCAGTTCCAATACCAATTCCAAGGCTCTCGACACTGTAGGCAGGTGATCCAAAACTGGCAGTACTACTAACAGTGCCGGCATCCGTATCAGCGACCAAGCCGGTAGCCAATGGGTTCATAGCTGCTAGTAGCTCTAGAGGGAGAGAAGCTTAGAGAGGAAGCTCAGATGATGACAGACAGGGCGGGCTTCTGTGATGGTGGATGGAAAGTGAAGCAAAGCAATGTCAACAAAAAATACAGCCAGTCTGTTGATTTGCTAGCAGGTAAGTCGGAGCTGAAGTGGCGTGAAGCGTGCAGTTGTACTTTCAGCTACTGGTTTTCGGTACAGCAGCACTTGGGGTAGTAGCAAGCGTAGAAATCTGGCTGTATAGATCGTAAAAAGATGGCAAACAGGCGAAAGGAGCTAAGGGCATGATGCCATGCTAGTGTGGGAGCCAAATGGCATGAAAAGCCGATAGAAGCAGGTCTAGCCGGCTAGGCAGCCGAAGTAAGGGTAAGGATTGGTGACTAAGAAACCGATAAAGCGGGCATTGGGCAATGGGTGTGGTGATGATGAATACTTTGCTTCTCGGCCGCTCAAGAGGGCCGGTGGATTATGTTCGGTGATGCGGTTGTGAAGACGAAGTACCAACAAACAGTCTTAAATAGGCCTAGAATGGTCCTAGGTAGATAGTCTCGGAAATGAGGCTGGGAAATGAATTCTAGACAAAATCATATAGTTGGAAGAATGGAAGCCGAGCTGATGGACGATGAAGAGAGTGTGAGGAGGGAAGTTTTAATCTGAGGAAAGACTGTGTGAAAGAAAGGGCTGAAACAATCGATATATTCCAACTAGAAAGAAGCTTCAGAAAAGAGCTTCAGATATGTTGGAGTGGGTAGTCTTAGCTCAGTAAAGAAAGAGATATCTTAGCCAGGAGTCAAATAGTCATTGATAACGTAACCCACAACACAGTGAATAAATAAGAAAAATGAGAGAAACGATCGGGCAGTGAGTTGATGAGAACTAACAGCAAGTAAGTCGTAGCAAATAAAGTAAAAGCAGCATGGGATGGGGAGAGAGAATTAAACCTAGGAAAAGAAAAAAGAAAAAAATTATTAAACAAGGCGGATTTATTTGCCGGGCTAGCTAATCCTATCGAAAAGCCATAGTGACCTCTTTATTCTTTTCCCTTTCTTTTCTCCAGATGGTCGAAACCGATACGACCATCTGGGGGAAAGAGATGGATATGAAGAAAAAGAGCAACAGACGCCAAGCATAGTAGTGGAAGCAAGCAGAAGAAGCAGAAGAGCAGAAGGACAGAAGAACAGAAGAACAGAAGAACAGAAGAGCAGAAGAGCCACCGCTAAACGCACACACAAGCCCTGAGCTCGACCTAGCCCGGCTGGGTCTAAGCGAGCATGTCCGAATCTCATTGTTGCCGGTGCGGTGTTGCTTGGTGTCTGTCTTCTTTTTACCCTTTTCGTTCTTTGATTTCTAGCTATTCTTGGCGTGGCAGGTGTTGAAACGTAGACACATCCAACTGATGGAGCTAGCCTAGACTTGCTCAGGCTGATCAATATCTGGAAAACGGCAATAGAGAAAAATCTGTGGGACATCTGCGATCCGATATATATGCATAACTGGTACTTGTTGTCCTGTGGATTGTTAATTTGATTATCAAGTCTTGTCAAGCCAAGGGATTACGCAAGGAACGCGCAATATAAAGTTTTGGGTTCTCAAGCCGGCCTGCTACAACAACGACCAGTGCCAGACTAGTCGCAAACTAGATAGAAGTAACCAGAAAGCTTCCTTGGGAATAGGTGTTGAGAAGCCAGAAAGGATCTGGAAGTCCCACGGCAGACAAGAGCTCCCCCCAACATGAGAATAGTACACATATGTAGGCTTTGAGGTGAGGTCGGGAGCTTCTTCTTCGATGGGTTGTCTTGGCAAGCTACAGTTCATGAAATTAGCTCACCTGGGCGTGCTTTGTCATCTTGCGCTCTTGAGATGAAGCCAAGTTCCAAGTTTATCTCCAGTTAAAGTTTAGAACAAAGTAAAATACCAGGGCTTTTCCTTGTTACTTTTGTTCCTATCTTTCCTGGGGCTCTAGAAGAGATAATGACAGGTCGGGGAATATCGGTCATACACAATACGACTCTAAAGAGACATGACCAAGAAAAAGAACAAGGCAGTCTCGTTGTCAGATAGCAGCTTCGCATCACACAGTCTAAAGTCCGTTCGCAACACCGCTATCTCCTTGCTTCTCTCTATTCCGGGAGCTACGGCGAGCTCAAAAAGAGACGCAGGATGAGCCTTGGCCCAGGTCTTTGCAGACGCCCACCCAGACAACGAGGGGCCGGTCCCAAGATAAAATAACAGAAAAACACACAGTCGCCGTTTACTCTTGCCTACTACAGCAGGACGACTGGTTATATTCTGCCGTAACGACTCTTTGAAACAAGGTAGACAAAACGGTTGTTGCTCCTTCTAATAGTGACAGTGGGCTAGTCAAATCTCACGGCAATGATAAATAACGCAGCTCCTACTGGCTTTGTCATGCCCCCCCCCCCCTTTCCGTCTTTCCGCGACACTTGGACTTAAACATGAAAAAATGGTTTAAAAAGATGAAAAAATACTCTTAGACCTCCTGCTTGAGCTTGAGACCCGATTGAATAACAGCTTGTTTACTCTCTTTCGATTCTTGGTTCATCGTCACCATCTTCTTTGGTTGCAAATTCGTTCTTTGTCTGGCCAGATCTTCGTTTCTTATGCAAATTCATCGTCTATCTGTTTGTTCTGCATGTATGTAACCAAAAATTAGGCATGTAAAATCAATCAAAGAAAAAAAATGCCAATATCTTCCTTTGATATTTCCCGACACTCCGCGGACCCGTGCTAGGGGGGGGGGCCTATAAATAAAAATAAAAGATTGTATTTATAATCACTACCTAACTATGTAGTAGTTCGGATATCGGCATTATACACTGTTTAATGCCAGTCAAACCCTTCCTTCTTCTCTTCTTTCTCTTCTTCATAGCTGTATCGTCTTATCCACCTTAACACTCCATCTGATCACCACATACGAGTTTTAATCGTACATTCCTACTAGAGCTTGTAGAATAAGAAGAACGGCCTGTAAAATAAAAGCTCAATTTTATTATAGTCTTTCCCTATGAACAGAATAAATATAAGCAAGATGTCTGTAATATGCACCATGTAGTTCACATAAAAGTGTCCTAACACACAATTACCTCATCACATGCTAAGGATCTGTCTCTTGGCCCTTGTTTGTCAATGTTTATGCGGGAAAACAGGTGCAGAAAATGATGAAAAAGGGCTGCTAGTTTGTATTACATGCTACCAATGCTCTCTACGCTAACTATATATTTCATATCTCTATACGGGATACATAATATGTATACATTGCAAGGAGCTTGCTCAGTCACTGATGATCGTGGGTTTGATAGAATCACCCATAAGCGTGAATGTGGAAGTAATGGGCCTAGGGAGTCTCTGTAAAATACTCCCAGGTCTCCTATGTAAACCCCTATTCCTTTCTTAACCTTAGATGATAAATCGATCAAACCCTAGTCGTACAGTCAGAACTTTATACATACTTAGTTCGTCAGACGTAAAACAACAAATAAATAAATCAAACGCTCAACTTAGCCATGGCCTAATAATTTTCTGATGAGAGAACGAAATTCGAATTCTATTAAGCCAGGGCCCGTTCCAACTGATACCATTGCATATGCACGTACAACAATTTGTCTCCAATAGTAGAATTTCTTCCTAAAAGTCAACACCTAAGGGAAGAGGGGGACGCCAGGAAAACAGTAGATGGTTATAGTTGAACTCTATGTGCATACTCACCTAGTATCTAGGGAGACAAACAACGTCGTCTATATTTTGATATGAGCGAACACCTCTTTATACCATAATCTAAACGCTGTTATACTTCAATATAACCCTCCATATTATCACTAATATTTTACTGGCAGCGCAGATTAAACCATGAGTGAGTAGACTGACCAAAGTTTATCAAAGTAACGAATAATGATTCAACTAAGGATAATGCCAATACTAGCCACATTAGGATAACTTTCCCTAGACGGAATTTAAAATAAATAATTAGAAACGGGATAAAACAAGAAAAAATGGAGGATAGATGAAGAGGGAAAAAAAGAAAGGGAACCTCCGGCGCTAGTCACAAGTCGAACATCCCAAAATATCATCAATCAGTGCTGCCATCATGATCCTGCATGATAGCCAGATGATCGAGAACACTCGGCTCCAGGCCAAGAATACCTCCAACCCCCTGTTGATACTCGGATCAGTAACCGAAAGGTTTAATCGTATCGTATACTCCGTCAGCCTTACGAGCGGTCTGAACAGACATCTCCGCCGCTCAACCAGACCGCCGAGGCTCTGTATCGGGATACGATAGTTGTCTTCTCCCTTGCTGAGAAACTCGACAATGGCCTGCTTGAGGATGTTGTGCGTTTGCTCTATATATCATAGTAGTTAGTATGTAAATGTACGATGCGTGTATTATGTTTCTTTAGAATTCACCCTGGTTGTGATCCCACCCTGTCATCATCCGCGCTATCATATCAACCGGCGCCGTATATTTTCTCCTCTGTACCACAAACTTGCGCAACGCTAGCCTCAAACGCCACGAGTTACCCAATGACGCTGCACACCACGGGCCCTTTAGCAGATTAACTAGCAAATCAACGTCCTTGAGTGCCACCATCATGCCCGAGTCACTCGTCACGTTATCCTCGTTCTGTCTGTCTTGTAGCAAGAGAAGACCTGGCTGGGAATTCACCTGCCGCCCTGTATCAACTGAATGTAGTCCCATGGACACAGCTTCAAGCCGAGCTCGTTCTGCGGCTTCTCGAAATGCATGCGCAACTGCCCGTGGCATGCGGGGTGCAACCTGAGAGACGATATGTTGTCGTACAGCCGCTGCGCCACTAATGCTACTGTTATCGGTAGAGTCACTGGCAGTATTATTTGCAGCCTGCTGAGCTCCGTGAAGACGTTGTGCAAGGGCTCGAGATAGCTCGACGTGAGCACGCACTACGCGCCGCTCGACTCGGAATAAAGTCACGTTGCACTCGGCCACGTCAAGTACAACACTAGCCATTTCCTCTATAGGAAGAGAGCCCGAGGCAATGTCGAAAGCCCAGAAACGCTGTGGCGGCTGAGCAGCCGTCTTGTGCTTGCGTGGTCGAGATGCTTGGAAGTCGTTTCGGAGGCTAGAATGGATTCCATCACAGAGCAACGTCAAGTCCGCGAAAAACTAGTAAGAGAGAAAGTTAGTTAGCTTCACATTTCAAGTCGGACATTTGGCTTTTGTGGCGTACGTGAACTGGTCTTTGGGTGCCCGTACGACAACATTCGACGCCGACTACCTCTCCACTCATACCTCCCCTGACGATCTGCGTAACTGTCCCCTCTACAACCGTGACACCCTTCTTTGCCTTTGCTTTGCGACGCAAGTATTCGACGAGCCGCACCCTGCGAAATCCAACGCCTTGTACCGCGTGCGTCTTCTCGCTCCATCCGTCTTTACATCGTGGCAGGCCAAAGAACATGCCCGCAGAGAACTCGCCACGATGTACCGTATACCCGCGTACGGGAAAGAACATATCCGCCGCCGCCGGGGCTGTGGTAGTCACCGCCGCTACTGCTGTTGATAGGGCTGCATCCTCTAGAACGCTGCCTAGTCCGAGCTTAGTCAGCATTGCTAGTCCACCCGGGTGTAAGATGTGGCTGGCTTGGCTTAATTCTGAGTCGTCGTATCTGTGATCGAGCAGTAGAACCTGGCGGCCTTGCTGGGCAAAGGCGATGGCAGCTGCGCAGCCTGTCGCGCCAGCTCCGACTATAGCGACGTCGAATCGTTTCTCGGCTTTGATCAGTAGCGGCGCATTAATAGTAGTTGGAATGTACTGTTCAATAAGGTTGGGAAGGTCATTTAAGGATCTATATATTGATATGGCTGCGGTCAGTGTCCCGCACATGTTAGCCATGATTGCAATAAATTAGTCGCGGCTTGTTAAGATAAATTATGTATGTGTTGTAGGTGCAGTACAGATCGATTGTTTTAAGTCGTGACATTTTGGATTCTAGTAGTAATCAGCCATATATATAAGCAGCAGTTGCCGTTTTCAAGTAGACATGTAGGCTATCTCCATGTCACACAAGAGATTCTATCAGTTATTCTATGTTCTAATACTTTTTTTGCCTATCTCATATAATTTACGTAAATATACAAAACGACATATACAAGAAAAAAAATAGTCACTTGCTAGGACGACCTAAAAGACAATATTTAAATCAAAGAAAAAGAAAGGCAAAACCAGAAAAATCTCTTAAAGGTATGTGTGCATGTTTCGTGACAGTTGACAGAAAGAAAGAAAATTGAATAAGAATAAGGTGTGCAGAGCAATAGTAAACCCCCCTGAATAATCCCTTTTTTGTGTTTCCCTCTCCTGTTGTCCGAATATTGTAAGCAGGTGTATATACGTATGTAATGACGGTATACGCCCTCCTCTTCTCTTTCCTCTGGATATCATTTTCTGGCCTTTTTTGTTCGGCTTCCGCCTCTTGTGTCTTGTGTGTGGTGTTTTTTTTTTCCTCTTCTTCCAGTTATAGAGGTTCTGCTTCTGCTCTCGCTTACTGCGCCGCCTTCTTGGCAAACTCGACACGCAGAATAAGATGGTGGAAACCGTGTCCATCCACGACGCTGCAGGCCTTCTCAGCATCCGAACGTTCGATGTAGCTGACGAAGGCGAAACCCTTGGCCATGCCGGTTTCGCGGTCCTTGGCAAGGAATACTCTGGATAGGCGACCGAAGCGCTCGAACAACCTGCGCAACTCATCTTCCTCTGCAAGTTCGGAGACCTATATAACAGAAAAAAAAATCGGGTGTTAGTATGTGTAAGAATTGCACACGTGATTGTCACGGGGAAGTAGCTCCACATGTTACAACATAGGAAACCACGAATCGAGATAGATGAACTTACGTTGGTGACACGGAGGGTGGCCAGGTCATCACGCTCACCAAACTTGCTACCACCACCCATGCGCTCGCCAGTAGCACCAGCGCCACCAGCACCATTGCGTAGGGCAGGGGGCACGTAGGAGCCCTTCTTGACACCACTGGCTCCTCCAGCACTGTTGGCAGCAGCAAGGGCATCGTCTCCCATACCAGCAGCCACATCGGCAGCACCATCGGCGGGTGCCATGGTGTCCTTGAAAGGACACCGGGCGGTGAAATGCTCTCCGGAACAGATACGGCACTTGACTTGCTTGTCCTTGAGCTTGTCCTTCATGGCCTGGGCGTTGGGGTCGTTGGCTTCGGCCTTTTCGTCCTTGCGCCATGTCATGCTAGGCTTGAAAATCATGTTCTCGGCCACCGAGGTGGTATCGTGCGCCGGGCCGAGGGGGTCGTTAGCGGAAGCACCGAACTTGGCCCATGTCTTGCGGTCGGCTACACGGGGGCTCAGCTTCTCGGTGTGCGTGACAAGACGGATACGGCGAGTCGTCTTGACCTTCTGGTTCTGATCGTTCAGGGCATAGGTGATGATAGTCTTGGTACCATCCTTGTTTTGGATTTCCTGGGGGGGAGGCAGCTGTTCGGGGCCAGACTCCTCGATGTCGTCATCATCGGCCCAGTCGTGCCTTTAGAAACACAGCAAAAAAAGAAAATGTCAGATACATAAGTCGAAAGATAAGGAATCACAGCAGAATCGTCTGGGCCAACATTCAGGGCTCTTAGCAAAACAAAGGGATATGGAACCAGACGCGGATTTGGATCTGC
Source organism: Davidsoniella eucalypti (assembly GCA_004009845.1). Lineage (NCBI taxonomy): Eukaryota > Fungi > Ascomycota > Sordariomycetes > Microascales > Ceratocystidaceae > Davidsoniella > Davidsoniella eucalypti. The sequence continues at coordinate 25,597 of RMBW01000031.1, read as the reverse complement.
CTGCAGATTTCTCGCGCACGAGGCGTCGCAAAATTATGGGAATCAAACGCACTTCATGTTGTTGACAGCAGCCATATTGACTGATCTGATTGGGGGTTTGGAGTATATTTCGTCGAGCAAAGTCGTCGCGGATATGAAGGACAAATTTCGTCGATTGGAAGGGGTGGAGTCTTAAAAAAATCTCTTCAGGGAAAGACAGAAGATTTTTTAGTCGTCGAATAAAAAGCGGATTTTGAGCTGGGTTCAATCGTCGTTTCCGTTAGTAGTTCAAATGACAAAGGGTATCGTCAACTATCGTTGAATTGTGGTTTTGGCACAGATTGGTCATCAATAAGCTAAGATCTGCGTCTATATGCAAATGGTTTGGTGGGGTTGACGATATCGAATTTTAGAAGTTTCGGTGGTGGCACTAGACGCCACGTCGTTTTACATTTTTGGTGGGGTATTGTGGCTGAACTCTTGAGTAAATGGGTGGTGACACAAAGAAACGCCTCACCTTGGTTTCTAGCTGCCGCTATTCGCACACGTTAACGACATCGTGTTTGTATACGTAGATTAATTGACTGGGCTCGACATCCAAGGTGTCTTTCATCAGTATCCTTAGTCTTGAAAGTTTATGGCGGCCTAGTGAATTTCTACACTCTGTAACATTGCCTACTAAAGTTACACCGTCATGTGAAGTCCTATCCCTACGAGTTATTTAAAATTAAAAGTGTAGAGTAAGCTCATGTATGAAACAAACTGTTTAAGAAATACTTTCTTTTTTTTCAATATTCAAGATATATAAGAGGCAATTTTTCACACTACACAATACAATAAAAGAACATGGTACGCAAGCAATATAAAATTAGTTGAGTATCGGCATCAAACTTGATAATATTTGTGTAAGAGATAGAATAAATGTTGTGATATTCAAAAAGCAACAGAAACATAAATGCATCGAACAGGATCTGGTTGCAGCCAAAAAAGAAAGGCAGTTAATATAAGTTTCAGTAATAAAATCAATTCCTGTGAAATAGCCATTTTCCCTAGTAAAGTAAGAATCCAACAAAATATTGCAGCCGTAAAAAAAATAAGCACTGGAACTTGGTTTTGCATAGTATATAAGGCCAGCCAAAGATAAGATGAAAAAAGAAGACAATCGCTAACGGAATATGATAAATGAGATAAAATAAGGAAACGTGGGTGTAAAGATTAACTATGTATCGGTAAGAAGTGAAGAAAAGACTGTATAAATGACCGTGATGGGCGAAATCGAGAGAGGGAACGATGAAGAAGGCGTCAGGAATCATGATGAAGCGAAAGTAAAGCAGGCTAGAAAGCATTAAGGCACACCTCGATATAACGAGTGTGGGTGTGTAGATTAATACGTAGATATGGTAGAGTGAATGTGATTGTCGTGATAAGCCGGAGATGTCAAGTATATTTCTCTGATTTTTTTGTGAGTTTCGTTAATTTTTTTTAACTTTTTGTGTGCAATGGCCTTTCTACCGGTTGATAGGGATAGGAGGCAAAGCGCAAGTTGGAGGTGGTGCCGGTGGAGGACTAGTGAGAATAGGCATACTGCGACGATTCACAGTCTGTAACATCTTCTTGCGCTCCATTACGGCGTTGGCATACGCATAAGATGAGCTCTGGCAGCTCTGTCGCTTAGGAGGCGGTTGTCTTACAGTAGATGCAGTACTTGAAAAGCTAAAGCGAATGTTCTGATCCACAGAAGACGGAAGACCACCGTGCACAGAGCACACTCTCTGAGTAGGAACCTCAAGCATCGACTTGTGAGGTAGAAGAGCGGTCAAAGAAGACTTGTTACGAAGCTTGGGTTGCTGATTTTTCGCAGGAGGCGAGGCCTGAATAATAGTGAGACTTGGACGGCGAGAGCTATAGACAGCAGTAGTCTCGCTGGGGGCTGAAGACCGCTTGATAGAAGTGGGAGTAGAGGTAGTAGCACTTCTGCGAATGTAAGGCGCCTCAGAGGCCTCCATGACAAATGAGCGGCGGCGTTCACGGATAGAATGTATTGAGGGATGAAGGGCATCGGTCGTGGGCGATATTTGCTTAGTGCCCATGCTGACTGGCGGGGCACAGCGCACTTTTGGCGACTGGGGTGATGGAGAGCTTGAACGGATAGGTAGAGGTGAAGCCAGAGCAGAGATATGAGTCCGGGGTTTGGGAATGGTAGTCTCTGCCGATTGGAAAACATCCGTTGAGGGCGTACGTGGAGTACGGCCGCTTTGATGGCGACGCGTAGTTAGGTGGTATCCCGGATGAGGGGAGGTAGGAGATTGCAAGCCAAGTGTAATCAAGCGAAGCGGGTTCTTCTCAGCAGCAATGCGGCTTGGTCTCCGTGTTGGTGCCATGCCATTCGTTGACATCAAGGGCAGAGTAGCCGATGGAGCAGAAGACGATAGGCATTGAGATATATGAGTTGGAGAGCGCACCGATGAAGCCGTAGTGACTCCAGTCATGGGCCCAGAAAAGAGACCACCGGATGTAACGGGGGAAGCAGACACTGGGCTGTCCTGGACAGTAGGGAGCGTCCGCAGAGCAGGCGGCGGCATCTTGCGAACGGACGAGGCACGAACCGAATCCTTGAAGGACAGTGTTTCGATCGATGGTGAACGAGTAGTTGAGAAACGACGCGATACTGAGTTGGGCACCGAGAAGTTGGGAATAGCATGAGATCCACTGGGGCTGCCAGACAGAGCATTGGTCGAGCTTAAGGCAGACGATGGCAGCTCCAAAGAGCCGCGCTGACGAGAAGCATCACTACGAAAAGAACGTAGTGAATTTAGCGACGCCATGGACTGGCGCTTTTCGTGAAGAGGGGTGGCAGTTTGAGCGCCATCTTCGGCGAAGGTATTGCGAACCGGGGAGCAGGCTGGCGATGATCCCGCTGATGTCAAGACAGTGCGAGGCCCAGAGATAGAAGATATGACGGACGAGACTGTAGAGATACGGTTCGGGTGGTCCCGTAGGCTCTCCAGTTGGCGGCCATCGTGAGAGACAACGCTGTTGGTCATAGACATGGCGTCCGCCTCACGTTCGCGATCTCCTAGTGTGGAGTGCTCAGCCACCGGTGAAGGGATAGAGACTTCACTAGTCGTGCTGTTTCTGTTGCTATGGCTATTCCACGAGCCATTGATAACTACGGATAGTTGTTGCTCCGGCGCCATCTGACGGCTGAATCGAGCTGGGTCACGAACTACAAGTGTCCGTTGGCTGTGCTGAGAACGAAGCGGCAATTTAGAGCTTGAAGTAGCTTCGTCGGGCGGCGCTACAACATTTTCGACGGGCTTAGTAGCCTCGCCAGTTTCATTAACAATCCTCTTCCCGCCCAATGACTCGATTTCACGACGTAAGACGCCGATCCAGCCGTTCATGTTCTCGCCACTCTCGAAAACCATGAGGAAATTGCTGGCATGGCGCTTCTCAAGAAGACGTGACAGAAGAGACCTTCGTGAATATGAATCAGTGGAATAAGCTGATACAGGGGACAGCGCTGAAGATGGATCAGAGTCGCCACTGGCCAAGACAGCGGAAACTTGAAGGACCCAATGTTTTCCAGGGAACACATCACTGGCAAAGGCAGCCGAGTCCTTACCCAAGTGAAGAATCTTCTCGGGCAGACGGTCATAGGCTCCCTCGCCACTGTATTGTAGCAGATAGCCAGACGTCACCAGGACATAGATTTTGTAAGTCCACTCGAATTTGGGCAAAGAGTTTGAGATGTTACGACGGTGGCTCTTCTTCTTGCGCAGGGTGTTTTCGCCAATGGACGCTTCGATGATGGCGTCCAGATCCAGATCCTCGGGAATAGCGGCGCGCTTTTCGTGAGAACGTAGAAGAGAGTCGGCTGAAATCGAAGCAGCCGGCAGTCGACTGTGGCGAATGGCTTGCGGATACGCCCGGAATAGAGGCGGAGGGTCCCAGGTTGCTAAAGAGCCTTTCGTGGTTTTGTACAATGGATGGCCAGATGAGGTCGAAGGCACTCTGGATATTGGGATTGAAGATGGCAAGTGAGTGGAAGAAGCAGAGGCTGAAGCAGAGGTAGAATCAGGGCCGATATCAGACTTGAACGCAGGTGCTGGCGCCGCAGATGTATCAATGGTGATAGAAGGCTTGTTACGGGGTTTTCTGCGCATGCTCAGTACATTACCAGAGCTGGCTGATGTTGTGAGGTGCTTTTCACTTATGCTGTGTAGAGCAGGCTCTGAGGCGCGTGGTGATAGAGGAGATTGCCAGCTGTTGCTCAAGTCGGCAAAGGTAGCACGCAGGATACCAGACGGTTTAGAAGTTACTTCCCTCAGAGGCGTTACTCGTGTCTGCGACTGGCTTGGTTGTTGTTGTGGCTGTTGTGATTCGGGAACTGGATCCTCTGCATGGTCTCGAGTCTTGCTCCGGCTGAACAGATTCCGTAGGGCAAGGCGAGACTCCCGGCGTCCGACTTTGCGTGGCTTCAAGGGCACTCGCGACTCGTCAGCGGCGGCGCTGAGGTCTTCTGGGCGCATGCGACGGCTGGGAACAGAACTAGCAGTCTGGAGGCTCTCGAGGACGCCCTTGGCTTTGGATTCGCGCATAGTTGCGCAGGAATGCGGGCTCAACGCAGCCGACATTGTGAGATGTGGGTAGACACGAATGCAAAGGGTAAATAATGGGGGACAAGCTACACGATACGTTTCGTGGACGGATGTTTCTAATATGTAATTGTAGGTGATAGTACAGGCTGCCTATCAGTCCCAGCACAGCTACTAATCAGCTGGTCTGGATAGTAGGCAAAGCGGCCAGAGATGAGGTCGCTGGTGCGAAACGGCGATGCGTATCAGAATATGTATTTCTGGCTTTATGTGCAAGATCGGGTGTCTTGGAGATAGGCAAACGGCATCGAATCGAATTCGGTATCAGACAAGGTTGTCAACAGAGGCTGTATGGGCGGCTAGAAGTGGCAATTCTGTTTGTGAAGACGAAAGAACGACTGTTATGCGACTTGATGGGGCTTTCAGGCGTTGAAAGTGTGAGAATGAGTGAAAGGCTGAAAATTAGGCAGAATGAGAGGACGATGGTCAAAACGGAGATCACGATCGTAAGATATTGTAGTCGTAGGATGGGTGTATTTATTATTGCATTTCAGAAACAGTAACTTCTATTTCGATGGGCTTGATGCAACTGCTTATATCGACCGCCACTTGTAGACAGGAAAAAAATAATAAATAATATAATATGATAAACAGGAAACAAAAGCCAAACTAGAAACAAATCGACGATTTCTCGAGACGGGAGGACAGCCGAGCAATATGTAGTAAGCAAAAAAAATAAAAATAAAGGCAGAGAAGCGCCTATGTAAGTGAGTAAGTAAACAATAGCGGCCTGGATGGTTCCCCAGGGAAAGGAGGGCACCAGGGCCTGTTGTGCTCGCTGCGTTCTTTATTTACTGGCGAACACTGCTATTGCTTTGCTTTGCTTTGCTTTGCTTTGCTTTGCTTTGCTTTGCTTTGCTTTGCTTTGCTCCACGGGGGGGTGCGATGGTTGATTGGCTCGCGGCCAGGGATGGCGACGTGGGATCGATATTGACCGGCCTGGGTTGTATGCTGGCAGAGCGACGCAATAGCAGCAAGGGCCGGTCTATAGCACAGGCAGATATAGATGCTACGGTGGTGGTAGCAAAAGGAAGCAGACGCAGCAGAGCAACGAGGGCAACGAGAGCAGTGGGACAGCTCCAAATCTGGTTGGTCTGTTGTTGGTAGACACAGAAGGCCGAGTCAAGAGCAGCAGCAAGACAGGCGAGATGAGCAGACGACAGTAGGCAGGCTCCAGGGTTGACAGAGACTGAGACGAGTCAGAGATGGAGATATACAGAGAGCATTCCGAGTCGGATAACACAAAGACCAGAATGAAAACAAAGCAAGAGAACACGGACGGGCTACCGTGGTCTCGAGACGGCAGAGTGCGCTATTATGTGGTACTCAAGCAGCCATAGGCTGTATAGCTTGCCACCAACCGATCTGCGCGAAGTAGCGCCGATGAATGTCGATTTGGTCTACTTCACTTACATCTGGAAACCCAATACAAACTATGTATCACTACACAAAAACATGCAAACACGTTCAAGTCAGGTCAAGTCAGGCAGTCAGTCGTGCAAGGCCTCGTTCCTTCGGCCCACCCTGGCAAGAGGAGAATCCAGAGGACAGACGCCCTTGTTGTTTATTCTCGTGGATTTATTGTTTCTTCAGAGTCTGTCCTGCTCTCTGTCTCGCTGTCTTTTTCTTCTTAATCTTTTCTGTATCAAGTGGCTGACTTGACACTTCGCTTCTTAGTCCCAATTAGTCGCCTGTCTTACCAATCATTCACTTTACAGTTCGGAATACTTGATTTATTCTTCTTTTCTGGCACGAGCAAGTTCGTAGCAGGGCTTTTCCCAACATGTCACTCGTCACAAGCCTCGGTCTCCAGCAAGATTCTCCCCCTCACTTTGGCGTTTATGTTCTCCTCTTCTCGTCCATGCGTTCCCCGGGCCGATGATGTTTTGCTTCCTCTCTATTATTCACTGGAAGCCACTAACCCCAACTAGCATCTCTTGTAGTATCCTGATCGGGAAAAGAACGTCTATGACCATGGTAGGGCGCTGTTTTTGGCTTGGGCCGCCTATCCCAAAGGGGGAAGTCGACGTCTAGCCCAGGGTCATTTTTACTTATTTTTTGTACTTGAGAAGAAAAAAACAGTTGAAGTCAGCAGGTAAGCAAAAGTGTGATACGTGATAGTGACAGTATGAGATCACCAACAGTTTTCATTGTACTTTTTTTTTATTATTTTTTTTATCTAAGGAATTCACGTAGAAGATACGGAAGAACTGCTGCAATGAGGCACAGATGATAATTCTTATAAAACAGAAAAACAAATACTATAGAGAGAAGCACACGCCACCACAATAACAGTGAGCAGAGAGCAGCTAATTCTACCAACACTCCACGGGACGATCAGCACATCCCATCACACTCGCAAATTTGTGCCTGCATATAGTGGATGGATGGCGAGCCAACAATGGTCTTAGTCTGTAATAAGCCTACATGACTGGATAATAACTAGTCTATTAGTAGGTAGGTGGGTGATATCACGCTTGCTGATTTTACCGCTCCGCTGCCACCCTCCAAGAATGCATGAATCGCAGACTCGCTAAGGGAGCAATTGCAGTTCCAGTGACAGCTCACATCCTTAGCAATTACCAATCAGCTGAGAATGAAAGACAAACAATGAAAATACTCGCAATGCTTCCAGCAAGTCTCTCGTCTTTCCCGCTTTCAAGACAACTAAGAAACAAGAAAGAAAAAGGTTCTCCTCTCCGCATGATTCGGCAGGGCAACAAGAGCCAAGGAGGCTCTTTTTGAGCGATAATCATGCTCTGTGTCGGCTCTGGAGGATCCTGTATTTGCTGGGGAACCTTTTGATATCCTTGGCTCGGCCATATCAACGCCGAGAATGTGCCAGCCTTGCATATATATGTCCATACACATCTGTATGTATGCATATGCATGTTCAAGCGATCTCTCGGTGTTCAGATGACCGATTTACGTTGCATAACAAAGGCTCTAAACAAGCGGCAAGTCTAAAAAGGCGTCCTGGTATTAGTGTCAATACTAGTACGTGATTCCTTCCGTCCTGCCTCTGCATTCTCTTCGGCTACTTCCAGGCCTGATCTGCACTTTAAACAAGAAAACAAAACACACAAAGTCTGATTGTTGTCAGAGCCTGTCTCTGGGCGACGCCCTCATCCCAAGTCCTCTATCGTCGACGTCCTCCCCCAGATTGTTATCATTCACAACGAACCCCCTTTCTTTGAATCTCTCTTCCAGAAACCTCATTCACATGTTCCTACAAGCCCTAAATTTCATTTACAATGTCAAGAACACAGCCCTTATCCCGCTTCCCCATATAACCGGCCTTGAACTCACAAATCGTCAGCTCCAGCCAGGGTTCTTCTTGTCTTTCGTCTAGGAAGACGACCTCACTACCGACAGGCCGGATATTAAAAACCACTCCAGCACCAACGTGAGAATATGCCGTTTGCTCGTACTAGTACATGGTCTAGTGGGTAAAGTCTGTCGTGAGACTCACATCCGAAATGACGCTTGAAGTAACTGTCCGTGCGCAAGATGTAACTTTTTTGCACCCCCTAAGATGGGCTTATCACACTTTTTTCTTACTTTTCTCATATTTCTTTATTTATACATCATAGCTATCACAAATATGTATACCAATGTACTATCACACCAATACCGCTGTTTGTCGTGTCAACTCGACCTGTTCTGGAGCAAAAGCGTCAACAAATGCAGCATCTCAGAAGCCAACAAACGGTAGCAAAATGACCAGATCAAAAGGGCGTGAAGGTTAGAAAGAAAAAAAAAAAGACTTGGGGTGCAAGAAAAGGGTACATGTCGAGAGCAAAAAGTCACTTCTTAGTCGTCTTGGACCCACTCTTACACGACATAGAATAAGCGCTGTACTATGTAGCTTAGAAGCAGCTATGAAATGAGAGAAGAAAGGAAACAAGATCTGCGGAATATTTGCCCTTCTCGATTTCCCACTGCAAGTTTATACTTGCTAGGGCATCGGAGTCCCTGTAACTGTTCAAGGGACGACCCTCTACCTCTCTTGCTGCTCTCCGACCTTAGGCTGGTCGTTAGATAACCCTGGCCAAGGTCGCTTGGGCAGACTACTAGTAGACAAGGTCCCGGCTCTTGCTGTGAATCAAAAGTAGCCCGAAAGCATCAAGGCTTGTTCTATAACTAACATATAGAAAGACAAAGTGAAAAAAAGATCGTAAAACACAAGTTATTCGTGCGGTTTGACATTGAGGCCGGCGCTTACAGCAAATTAGTACATGTAAATGCAAGGGTTACGCCACGGGTCAGGGTTTGCACGTAGCTTTTCGCTGCAGCAACCCACCAACGAACCATGTCTATATTTTGCAAAGGCCGCATTTTGAGACAAGAATGCCAGAAGAACTTGCTAGGAAGGCGACTTCTAATCGTAATGATCCTCATAAACTATAGAATAAGAGGCTTGTTGGTGGAAACGTGTGATGTGCGGCTCTTCATATCCTTTTCTGTTTTCTTTCACTTTGCTAGCATGAACTGTGTTTGCCTGTTCGTACGTTGATTCGATCTTAAGCCATATAGAAGCAAGAAGCTTTCACAAAGAACACAAGTTCTCCAGAGAAACGAGGGGATGATCTACCAAGCCCACTAGCCGATCCGGACCTCGCCGTTCTGATAAGACCATGACCTTGAGAACGCCCGCCAAGAATTGTACGGAGAAGGCAAAAGAATGTCTTGCTTTGCTGATCTGTCGAAGTAAAACAAACTACAAAACAGAGCAAATAAAGAAAACAGACAAAGAAAAAAAAAAGGGTTAATCTCATCTCTTATCGGCTAAACCGGCTGTCTAGGCTTGCAACCACCGCCACAGACGATAAACGGACTGACCAGCCATGATATGCCGTGCATAAAGTTCAGCTTAAGCAACTCAAGCAACAAGCAAGGCTAGCTTGCATTTGTCTTTAATGCATGTTTCTTGTGGGGAGATTCTGTCTACATACATGCAAGTCCTTGGATACATATAAACGTCTTACAGATTCAGATTTATTCTTCATGCAGCAATAACTATTAACCAGCCCCAGAAATATATACACTTGCATATCTTGTACTATGAGCGAGAAGATTATATCCATATATAGTATGCACAGTACTTACGGAAAATATAGTTGGGCGAAATCCTGCTAATATTATACATTCTGGGTCTTGATCCCAGCCTCATATTTATCATAAGCACAACGGCGGCCTGCTTTGATTAAGAAACGAGTGTTTGTGAGAGATCTATATGTTTAATTTACCCACCTATCGGCATCTATTTAGTACGTTTAATGTAATATATGTTATAAGATAATGTTTCTATTTTAGAGCACGGGATGAATCTAGAGTTGACGAGAAAAGTTCGATCAAGTTGCAACGCAAGCAGACATGGAAGAAAGAAAAGCGGCAGTAGTGAACAGCAGGTATACACACGTACAGCTCTTTTCTCATTTCAACTGATATTCTCAAAGCATTGGGCGCAGTCTTGTGATGAGAAAGAGACAAGCATGATTGTGATTTGGGCAGCTCCAAATTGCCATTGTAGCGTCCACCGATCACGTTATCATAAACACAGCTACTAGTCTAGTTGTATTGTTATTATAGCTGGCAGCTATAGCGTTGTCAACGGTGACGGCGACTGACATATCTCATGTCCGAAGCAGTGGAACGTGGTGATTAATGAAACACGGGCTTTCTTCAATGTATGCAAATATAGTAGCAACCCGGAAAATATATGGACAACAGCGAAAGTCTATGGCCAGCCTCGGGTCCGTGGATTTTCTTTTGCCTTTGCCAATATTGGAAGATATACTGTTTCATAATGTTGACTATATACTTCCTTTCTTACTTTCTCGTCTCGGGAAGACAAAAGAATATGAAAGAAAAAGAAAGAAAAATTACAGGCTTCATTCCGTCTAGGACATTCTAACCAAGAATTCCAGGCTTTCACCTTGTTAATATATATATATATAAATTTTTATTCAAGGCTGTGGCTGAGATTACGTCGTGTTTTTGGGCTTGGGCCCTTTTTTGTGAAGCAATTTTTTTTTATGTTTGTGGTATTATTCATTTCTTCATGTGCTGTGCTATGCCGTTATTATTCTTATTCTCGGGGAGAATATTGAATAAACAAGGGGAATTAATATAAACATTGTTCCGTTGTCATTCACGGGACAGAGTTGTAAGTAAACACTACAAAAAGAGCGCAAGCACTAATATTAGATGTTTGTAGCACTTTGTATACATGGAATGCAATATCGATAGTGCTTCTTTTTCTTTTTTTCTTTTCTTTTTCGAGGAGACGGCACTTTTCAATATCTGTTCCTTCCTATTATTCCTTTACGATATTGGTCTCCTTTTAGTCTAGCTTCTTCTAGCATCTACGACTATTTCTCACTTTGCATATTTTTCCACGTGCCCAGGCGCATTCCTGAGGGAACATGAACACCATTTAACTGGACATGTATAACACACAAATTATACATTTCTACATACATTAGTTAGTTACTGTCTTTTGGTGGCTCTGTAAACTGGCCCAAGGCTAGAGATGCCGGTAGCTAATATTGGAGGCTGAGAACATATATTACATTGCTTGTTCCTGGGCCTCGACTTGTACATTATTTGCCGCTAGATACGAATGTATTAAGAAATTAATGAATATATGCAAGGAACGAACAAAAGAAAACATTTCAAAACAAGATTAACAGCGCATCTGCGGAAACACTACAAGGGTCAATGAACATTTTCTTATGTATCCCCCCCCCCTAATAATACAAGATACACAGTGTTGCATAATAACGTACAATAGCAACTAAACTGAACCAGCCGAACTCACTAAATTGGGTTCGATGCAATGAAACGGCGTGTTGAGACTCGTTCGGCCGTAGAATTGATTCATTCTTATGAGGAGCCGCACAGGCACAGGCTGTAAGATGTCAGACCTTGTTGTGTTAGTCAATATCTTGCATATTTGCAAAAGGAGGACACGCCGTGACTCTAGTAGGCCTGGGTGTACAATAGATAACACGATATCTATGGTACATCGTACTTTACGAGTACATCTTCAAGTACATGTCACAGTATCTCGCACTTTGTATCATATTCCTGTGTCGGTCCTGATCATCACCGATACATAATCCACTGTGTTGTCTCATCTCGTCCTTGAGAAGCTACCGAGTGAAAACCGAACCGCGCTCTGTACCTGAGTTTGACATAGCCGAGGTGCTATTTGAATACAGAAGATATTACAAAGCATTAGCGATATAAAGAGAACTCAGACTTTGAAGTAAGTCCAGTCTGGAATGTCCTGTGGTAGAAGTATTTGTAGGCTGAAATTGACCCTGGAAGAACTTCAACCGTAGATCGGAAGTCTGGGGTTTGTAAGACAAATCTTTTTTGTACTTGTTGTACTCTGTTGGTATCTACATATGTATCTATCTATATGTACATAATTCGTATATCTACCTTGTACATATGTAGTTTGAAATACACAACAAAGCGCTTTCGTCTCCTGGATAGCGTACCTCATAAATATCCCATCTCAAGATATGCATGCTTAATTTCCTAGAATACCATAACGAAAATAATACAGCGCTCGGGGCGCTTGTAAAAAAAAAAAAAAAAAAAAAAAAAAAAAAAGAAACTGATGGTTACGCATGTACGAAAGACCGCTCTGGCATTTATGAATATGGATAAAATAAATGAAAGACGAGCAAAAGAAAACTAAAAACAAAGATAATTAGAGGATACGACCTTGATACCCAATATACCATGATACATAACTGGTCAATTTAAGTCTCCATCGCACAGACAGGTCCATACGACGAATACATCTAGTATACAACAAGTTGTAAGTCGTACGGTTACGTCTTCGTCTTTAGTGGGAAGCAGAAAGAGAAATATACAAAATGGGCCATTTCTCTATCTCTCTTATCATTGCTGTTGACACAGATTCTTTTCTCCTACTCCCGAGGCGGACAGATGATGACACCATGAAGTCATCTTGAAGCTACCTTAGAGAACAACGTAGTTTTCTGCATGCCAAGACAGCAACTCGATGCCGAGCCGTCAAATCTCATATTCAGAAGGAAAAGTGTTGTGGTGCTCCTGCGGCTTGAGCGTCTTCCGCGCGGATCCTCCACCTTCTATTCTTCTCTGGACTTTGTCAAGTTAGTCATGTAAATTGTATATGTAAGTAGACGTGTTGCGGGTCCTTTGGGTATAACATCAAACTGCTGAGAAGCACAGCCATTACTGCAGCTTCTGCAGGAAGCTTGGACGGCTCTGTTCTTTTTTAGCTCTTTGATTTTTCTTGCTCCTCTTCATTGCGTGAGGGTGGCCTGATTCACAATACATATGATGTCATGCAGAAAGATATAATTGTTAGAGTCGTGTATATCAAAGCTGTGTATAAGTGCTGCGGCGAGCTTGACCACGATATCTGGTGTTTGGTAGCTTGACAAGTAGATAGATGAGCTGGCGAAAGGATTTGATTCAACCCCTTACAGCGGCCCTCGTTGGCTGTGGAACTCTAGGGCAAAGTAAAATGATAGACGGGAAGTGAATATGGCATGTGAAAAAGACTAGTTGATGCCGCAGGAATAGTTGTCAATCAACCGAGTGGATTGTCTTGTCGCGATCATGTGATTGGCTGAGTCAGCTAATATTGAAGACGGTTTAGGCAAGGCCTAGTTTCTATGGAGAACACAAAATATGCTCCACTGTGAGGCGTGTGTTGTATGTATATTGGCAATTGCTGTAAGTGGTTGGAATGTAGTTAGAATGGAGAGAAATTCCGTATTACTTGCATATTGAATGTATAGCTGCTGTATTTATAGTGATGGGCAAGCTGTGAGTGGCCAAAGTTAATAGAGTATCATAGGTGGTGTAATAAAGCCGTTCGCTTGTAAAATCTAAGATAGGGTAAGCATTGTTTTTCGTACCGCAAAATTTGCCATCGTTGATCTTTCATTGAGCTTTTACGAACTATCCATAACTGGCTGGCTTCAACCATTCAAATCATTTCCTTCTACTCTTTCTACTTTCTCTACTTTTTGATAGATTGCCCAATTGTTTTGATACGATCTTTCCATTGCCGCCATCATGGCTTCATCACCGAAAACTAAAGACGTAGTCTCCAAGGTTGCCCCTGTCAACAACTCGGCGGTTAGTGAAGTGGCCCTGTCGTCATCGAGCGACATCACTACAGCAATCACTTCTGCTTCCTCTGGCCTCGCCACTGTTACCCCGTTATCACCGTCCGCAGCTGTAACGACGCAGCCTCTATCGCGCACTTCTACCATCACGAATAAGAGTCTCCAACAGGACAAGTCTCCTGGTAAGCCGGCTTTTTTTTTTTTTTGCTTCTTTTTGTTTTCAGAGAATTGCGGCTAGGATGTTTGCGTACAGCATGGCCAAACACCTGATGCCTGCTCTTAGCTATTGGTCGACCCCGCCAACTGCATGTCTGACGAGCAGTCTTTTGACGCTACTAGCAAATACTGGCGAATACTGACTTGCATCACTGGTCTCTGGCGCATCGTGACGTTACCACCACTTATCTAATCTGGCTGCATAGCTAACAAATCCTACTTTTTGCTTATTTCTTCCTAGACGTCGCACACTCTCCTACCGCACACAGTATTGACTCGCCTCTGCCCCGTTCGACACGTCGCAAATCCGTTCTTCTGAATATCCAAATGAATGACCCGACTATGCCTGGGCCAGGGGAGCTTGCCAACTCCCCCGGATCTTCTTTGCGCCGTTCATCAGCTAATCTTCATGGAAACGTTGGCAGCTTCGGCTCACCTACAGTTGCCTCTCAAGATCGGAACCACAATCACAGTCGCAATACAAGCCTGGGCGGCATTCATCAGGAGCTTGAGGTTGAGCAGGAGGCGCAGGTAGTGAGTTTTGCTTTCGTTTGTTATCCTGCGCATCCGTTACTAACTACTTGACTGATTAGAATCGCCTCTTAAGCATGATCAGACAACAGCAACTAGAGCTACAGCGACTGCAAAACCTCCAGCCGCAGAATGCTATCGACGAGTCCGCCATCGCTTCACCACTACAAACTATTCTCACACCGTCAGGATCTCGCTCGGCAAGCATGAACTATGGCCAGAACAGACCAAACATCGTCCCTCGTAGCTCATATGATATGGCACGCGCCGACTTCCACCAGCGGAGGTCGCAAGACTATAGTGCCGAAGCATTGCCTGGAATACGCACCTCATCTATAAGCGGCACTAGTGACCATGGTAGCTTTAGTTTCGCATCACGAGACGATAGTGACTTCTATCAGGCAGAGACTCAGATTATGATGCGGGAGAACCAAATGCTGCGTCATCGTATCAGAGAACTAGGTAAGACTACACCCGATAAGATGGGCATAAATGTTTTGGTATCGGGGGACGACCAAATCTGGACAAGTATTTGTACTGACAATATTTTGATAGAGAAACAAGTATCTGAAATGAACGCTTCTGGACCTGGCAGTACTAACCATGAGCCACCGCATTCATCTACTCTTGCCCAGTCAACAGATGAAACCGCCATTAATGGTCAACATTAGTCTTAACAAAAAAAAAGAAAAACAACCCGCTGAATACGCTATCAAAAAATAAAGATGTGCTCTCCGGGTATGTCATGAAATCAACACGGATATGATAACTTAAGGAGTACGATATCATCCGTTTCTTTCTTTTATTTATTCTTCAAAGCTATGTCATTAGACTATCTGTCACCTGTCTGATAAACAATGGATATGAGAGATAAATCAAGTCCTGATATTGAGTTTGACGTTAGTATTTTGTTACTGGTCATTTGTTAGTTATTTGTAATACATACTGAGTGGCTTCGTACACATGTAGCTTGAAAGATGGCACTATCAAGTCAACACCCATCATTTACTGCTTGTATCTATTCCTCTTAGATATATACCGAGAATTATCAGATGTGAATCTTATACAATAGTACTATTGATAGTGAAATAGCTCACATTTGACCACATGTAATACAAGAGAGGAAACATCAATTCTTATATGTATGTGACAATAGTTCTCTTAACTTCTCTCTTAATCCTTGTCTAGCTGTGCCGAGTGAAAATAACCAGTACACTGGATGATATCAAATTTGTAGATATAACGGTAGAAATATATATATGCATAGTTATATGTTAATCATTACACAGTATTGATTTGGATATATATATATTTGAATCATTCACCTCCGTATTCGAGAAGCATAGCCCGTATCTACACTTTTATACGCCGGGAATACCTGTACCTGAGACCTTCTACAAAAGCAATACAGCCATTTGCGAGCCAATTCGTACGTTTTACCATATCGAACCCCCGATATCTAGAAACGAAAACGGACAAAGCATATGGAATCACCAGATACGGCGTGGTTTTTTTCCGTCCCAAGCAAATGAGAATAAGTATATCAAACTTAGCTTTGTAGGCCAACTCAGTAGAGAAAAATGTTGAACCAGTGTATAGAAGATTACATTAGAAATGAGAGCAGCATTAGTAAATAAGAACTATGCATGATATTAGAAGAACTACCAACTACCAAACAACTAAAGATGTGATATATTGAATTTACACAAGAGCTCGTTCAAGATACAATCGCTTCAAGTTCTGTTCTACTTCAGCATCAATCAATGGCCTCTTTCTCTTTCTCTACGGTGGCCAAACCAGAATTATAGCCATATCAAAATCAATGATCATTAACTTCCCTGTTTGAGAGTCTTGGAAAATATTTCTCTCTTCAAGATCGCCGTGTTCAATACCTCACTCTGCCATTTGTGAAACCATATCTCTAAGATGACTATAGCTTCCCTTTGGCAACTCTGTGATAGACTCGCCAGCATAAGCAAGTAGAAGAACATGCTTATAATCATGAAATCTCAAAGGAATCCCCATCTTCAACGTGATACTCCTAAGATAAACAGGAACTACAGTTCCTTGGAGATTCCTGAGCTTTGAATAGACAATGAGCTCCTTTTGAAGTAGCCATGTATCCTCACTCTCAAAGCCTTTGCCAACTAATGTATAGCCATGGATACACTGTGAGCCTGAGCAAGGCCCCAACAGCACCATGTTTATCCAGATCTTCACAGCCATTATCGAGATTTGTATCCATTTGGATCTTGATAGCATTCAAAAACTGAGAGAAACTCAAGGGATGACGTTGGCCTTGAGTATCCTCAGTAGCTTGCTGGTGAGATGGGTAATTTGGGCAGTTTTGGTCAAACTCAAAACCATAGACCAGGCCATATAGACACTATTGTGTACAGTAACTAGAAAGGGGAGGGCAAGCAATATGTTTTTGAGGTCGAAAAGGCAAACTACCATGACCCGCTCCTCCTTCTGTGTTACTATCATCACCATCACTTAGCCCGGGAGTATCTGGATGGGCCTCTGGGCTTATATGTGGACCTGCTTCGCCTGATGTGTCATCTTCATATGAACTTGGTAGAGAGCGTATTTGAGACCTTAATGCCTGAATCTCGCTTAAACTGAGTTTTTGCTGTTCAAGTGATAGGAGCATCAGCGTCAAGATATAAGCAATTGGCATCTGCTTGATACTTTCAATCTGCTCCTCGATAATCTCAGGATCTACAGGGCCTTTATCTTCATTACGAAATGGAATACTAGAGATTTGTTCTCTGGGAATACAGAGGGAGTAATGAACAGTGCTAGGGTTTGCCATATCAATACTCAAGAAAATGAAGGACTCGCCAGTTGTGATGTATCTATATAGAAGCCCAGAGTTAATCATGCTATGATATACCTGTGTCACAGCAGAAGCAACAAAATGAAGACTATTTCTATTATTTTTCTCTTCAACAGATTCATTCCAAGGTGTCTCGCTAGGAGCACTGGATGAAGCAGCCCTTTTCCTACCAGATTGATGTTGATCCCGCTGAGTATTCGCGCTTTCTCTATGACGGAGACTAGCAACATTGATGTTTTCTGGCTCATCCGAAGATCTAGACAGATCCGTTGAGGCCTGGGTCTGAGACTATAGTAGATCCCGGAGTTGAGAATCTACTGAATCTTGGAACTGTTGTTGCTCTGATGCTCTCTGCTGACATCGTTGAATCTCGTTGGCATATCGTGTGTTCGAATTGAATATTACTTCTTCGACTTTATTATAGGCTGTAGTTGTCTCGTCATATCGTTTGTGTTGTAGATAAATATTGATAGCTTCCTGGACATGATCCTCAATGTCAGCTTGGGAAATTTTGACTATGTCGTTCTCACTGGATTGCCACTGACTGCGTAATTTACTCTGCGTAGCAGCAGTTGCATTAAAACCATCAAATAAAGGCTTCTGTTTAAAGACGGATTGAAACTCTGAAAACTTCTGCTCATGAATGCCTTGGAAGTCTGACCAGGATTTGAGAAGATGTGGATATGATCGTTTAGCAACCGAAGTAGGTCCCCCTGTTGTGAGCCGAGACAATACCGTCTCTATTTTGAAGGGTTGGAAGTTGAGAGCAAAGCCGTTAAGAGGAAAGTTGCAAATGATGTTTTTCTGATTAGGCGTTCGCTTTTCTCAGCTTTCTGTTCAGCTTCTCGAGCTTTCTGTTCAGCTTCTCGAGCTTTCTGTTCAGCTTCTCGAGCTTTCTGTTCAGCTTCTCGAGCTTTCTGTCCAGCTTCTCGAGCTTTCTGTTCAGCTTCTCGAGCTTTCTGTCCAGATTCTCGAGCTTTCTGTTCAGCTTCTCGAGCTTTCTGTTCAGCTTCTCGAGCTTTCTGTCCAGATTCTCGAGCTTTCTGTTCAGCTTCTCGAGCTTTCTGTTCAGTTTCTCGAGCTCTCTGTTCAGAAGCTTTTGCATCCATCACCCTTTGCTAAGATATTGAAAACGAGTTAGATCTAAATTTTGTGCTAAGGAACCTACATTTATGTGAGTAATTACTAACCTCGAATAGCTCAAATATTTCTTCTTTGGATAATTTTGATACATCCGATGTTTGGCAGCTTTTAGTTAAGAAAAGTAGAGAAAATATTAAATTACCTCTATTCATCATATCACGGTATGTTGCTTAGTCAGTCAAGTACTCATGCCACGCCCCACATTAACATGCTACATCGCTATTTTCGCTTCAGACCTCCCACCTTCTTCTTTACGAGCTATTTTAGCAATGGCCAAAAAATGAAATATATATGTATATATCATGTGATTTACGCACCACTATTATTGAACAACATACTAAAAAAAAGTAGATATCTAAGAAAGGTATCTTTGTTGATGTTGCAATGGTCAGCCAAAATTATGACATGGAGAGCTTAGGAATATGCTTGTGTCTAGGTCGCGATACGAGGAGTTGCCAATATTGAGCCATGGAGAGCTTAGGAATATGCTAATTTCACTGGCTGGAAGATATCAACATTAAGAGTCTAAAGGAGATAGGTTGTATGATGATGTTGTAGTGCTAGCATTTCAAGATAAACTCAAAGAGTGTGAAGCGTGACTATTAAGGAGTAGCAGAGAGTAGAGACGATTATTAATATACTTATGCACTGAGATGTTCTAGCTAGTGCCTAGGGGATGACTTTCTCCTAGGCCTTCTTACTTATGATGTCATGCCCACAAAACTAAATGCTCAGGCGATCAGCCGCCTTGCCGAAGATGTGACACCGATAACATGAACTGTGAATATTCTTCTAATAAGCGGAAATTCACCACTACCCAAGCCGATGGATCGTCTGTTATAGATAAAGGGGAATTCCAACTCTTTAGGAATGTTGGTAGCTTGAACGAGTCTAACTATCACTCTATGCCCTGGACATAGTTCATAACTTATTTGTCGGAAAATCTGCCAAATGCTGGCAACTAGTTGCCGTTGCATGTCGTGTGATGCTAGGACTGCAACTGGATGTGCCATGCTCAGAAAAAACCTTCACACAACAAGAATGTTCAGGAAGATTAGCCTGGCATATGTTTCATATGGACAGGATCTGGCAGGTAGATTAGATGCTTATGTTTGTCTTAATGAAGACAACATGAAGCTCAAACTCCCCTGTAATGAAGATGCTTTCCAGGCAAACCAATCAGTTCCGTCCTAACGTCTAACAAACCCCCAAGCCGTGCTCGCCGCCTATGAGCCGTCAAGGCTATACTATACGATTGATAAATCTTAAGCATAATATTCAAAGTATAGCCAAAAGGTTTTCCGGAGGTACTGCCTATGTCCATAGAGTAAAGTGGAAAGCATCACGAGCCATGGAAGAAGTCAACAGATTACAAAATGAAGTGTCAAGTTTCACAGCTTCTCTCCCTGACGACTTGCGGCTTAACGAGCAAAACATTGTAGAATGGGCTGGTAGTAAAGAGGAGCAGATACCCGTCTTTGTGCACATCTGAATCTGTGTTCTTCACGTTGAACTCTACCAGTTCTCCATACGTGGCTTGCGAGAGTCTGGATCGGCTGAACTACAACAAAAGTTGCCTCGCTCGCTCTATTCTGGAAGATATTTCAGGTCCGACTATGCACAATAAAGACTCTCTTGCTCTTCTATATCTGGAGATGACTAACTACCTTATGCCTTGTATACAAGAATACTAAAGTCTTGATTACAGCTTTGTATGACAAACAGATATAGCAATATAGCCGATAACAGCACAGCGCCTTTAACAAGGACAAGAGCGAGTCAACAAAAAATCGTAGTGGTACTTATCAGAAGGCTAACGGAATATATCGGCCTGTATAGCCTTTCCATGTTATCTTGATATTTCTACAGTTTGTATGTGCTAAAGTTGATAGCCTGACTAGGATCACTACCCCCTCAGTTACACGGTCTGCACTCTGCAAAGACACTCTGGAAAGAGAATAAAACCATACCTATTCACAGATACACATTGTACAAATTGTTGGAATTGAAAGATTTGAAATTAAATTGCAACTACTAAGATGAAAACGGTTGATAAATATGTTAGCACCCAAAGCGGGCAAGCTCAAGCTCTAGATGCCTTTCCACAGCATTGGATCGAGTGGCTGACTGGGGCGAGCTTACTCAAGCTCCCATTCATCGAAATCCTCCTTATACTCTGGATGTATACGGAGCATCTCAGATTTCTGGGCAGAGGTCAAGGACCAGTCATCCTTGATAGGATTGAACGGCTCTCTGACGGTGCCAGGGATCCATTCCCGCTCAGAAACCATATCGATCAGTCGGCCAACCATGGCACCAGAAGATGTCTTGGACCACTTGGTCCGATCATCCTCTAGCATGTCAAACAAATCATCAGCAACATCGGAAGGCATATCTTCAGTTTCGAAGGGCAACTCAACGTCATGAGTTATAGTTAGGTCCGAGCCCTTGAATAGCCTTGAAGCATCCTTTTTGCTGAATGATCTCTTGTGGTGCCAATCAACCCAGCGGCTTTTACACTTTGGCCCTGACGCGACACAGAAGTCAAGCAAATCGAGCACTTTAGTGGTGGTAGATTGCGTAAATGACAACCATGACAAGTCATTGCCAAAGATGGTTGGCTTGAGCCCAACTGTTGTAAGACTCTCCAGCGCTAGATTGCCAGAAAGGCCGAGCTTTCCTCCGCCACACAGTCCACAAGCCTCGTCATATGAGGCTCCAGCTGTTAGGTGAAACTGGGGAAATTTCCAATCCACAGTGGCGGCGACGGAGGCATCGATGAATGCTGCCCGGAATGCTACCTCGGCATGAATCC
Source organism: Davidsoniella eucalypti (assembly GCA_004009845.1). Taxonomy (NCBI): domain Eukaryota; kingdom Fungi; phylum Ascomycota; class Sordariomycetes; order Microascales; family Ceratocystidaceae; genus Davidsoniella; species Davidsoniella eucalypti. The sequence goes on along the minus strand of RMBW01000031.1, from coordinate 4,273 downwards.
CGTGGTAGACATAGACTTCTCCATACAGGCCACCTGAAACAGTCGGCTTGTAAAGCGAGAACTTCGATGCTTCGATATTAGCACCGACCCGGCTCTTCCACACTCTACGATCGGCATGCGCCAAGAGACGGTTATCGTCGGAGACCGTCATCTTGCCACCAAAATCTACCCGGGCGTACGCTTGGATATCACTAACAGTATAACCTATACTGTCACTCAGTGATAGAGACACAGAGCCAATATCAGGGATCTGGAAAACAACCGGTGGGAGCGCTACCAGTTGCTGAGAACCTGAAAGTCCCTGGACAGCATGGCCAGTGATAAACAGTCTAAGTAAAGCTTGAGCGACCACACCTTTGGTTGAGATCTTAAAATCTCCACCATGGTGCTTTCCCGCACGGTAACTGAAGCCAATGGCTCCAGATACGGCACACGATGAGCACTTTAGGCCTAGATCCAGGTTAGAATCACTGTATGTGATTCCACTGTTGTGCTGGAAGTCAAAGAACATGTACTTTGACTTCCAAGGCGTGGTATCATCTACCGAAGCCGAGACCAATTCGATCATCAGAGGATCCGTGACATTTTGGAAGTCATCTGCTGTGTCAGTCATGACATTCCAATCCTCAAGATCATTGATTGTGTTGGGTGTGACATCCAACACTATTATGGTATTTCCTTGGGCAGTGATGCCCGAGACGCCGAACCATCCATGGTTCTGTGAGTTGACAGAACCAATTGGTGTCATAACCATGACACTGCCCTGAGAGGTGGAAGCCAAGGCAGATGCCCACACATCCAGAGCGGTGGTGGCAGCATCTATGGTAGTGAACTCGATGGCGAGTTTATCAGCTCCATCGAAGCTGATGGCAAGTAGGTGCTCAGAAACCTGGTCAAGGTTAATGAGCGGCGTACCGGAGTACGCAAAAAGAGACGCTACGGAGTCTTCGGATCCGTAGGCAAATACGTCCGCGGAGTGGACATTAAAGGCGTTGTTGCCAGTACGGTCATGTAAAGACACGTGTGGCATAAACGTAAACAACTGCACAACCGTAGAGTCATTTGTCTCTAGAGAGGCCATGTCGGAGGGAACGGAGACCAAGGTAGGCGAGGACGAGGAGTTTGTAGCCTTCTGGGCAAGCACAGGCTCCATAGTTGACACCGGGAGCGCAAAAGCAGTGGAACTCGAGCTCCAAAGCAAAGAGGCTGAAGCCTCATTGAGAGAGTGGGCAGAAGCCCAAGTGTAGGTGCCATTTGTGGCAAATGCAACAACTGCCTGGACAAATAGTGTCCAGGCAACTGTTACCACTACTAGAGCTCTAACGTGCATTGCAACTGCTATATAAAGATTGTAGATGAGGCTACGAATTGTTAGTAACAGTGCTTTAATAAATGAAAAGGTGAGGGAAAGGGCAAATGATTGGCGGTGTTATGATGGTAGAAGGTAGTGATGATAAGAGATGATAGATTATGAAAGTGAATTCAAATACTTACTGTAAGAAGCTTTTAATACTACTTAAGAAGTAGTGAGAAGGTAGTTGTGTGAAGGTAGTTGTGTGAAGGTAGTTGTGTTAATTGCTTGGATGGTATTAGCCAAGTGAACCAAAAGTTGTTGTTGAGGAAGAAGTTTGAGAAAGGAGAAACCACCTAGATGGGGAGAAAGACCGTCTTCTTATACTCAAAGAATTCTGAGAAAAGTCCTAAGAAAGAGTCCTAAGAAAGAGTCCTTAGAAAGAGTCCTAAGAAAGAGTCCTATATGAAGTCATAATTTACTAAGACTCGGCTCCCGACTTTAACTAGTTGAAGTTGTAAGTGGAGTTTGCCACCCTTACCAAAATATTTGTACGCATTTTCTTTTAACATCAAATGAGCACTTATACACAACTATTCAAAAATACTGGAGAAGGCAGCCATTAAATTTATTGCCATATGTAGCTTTTTTAACAAGAAACATAGTATCTTGGTTCCGAAGTATAGTATAAGATACTACAGGAATATAATAGCACACTCCATGGCAATATACACAAAATAATATGAAGAATTAAGCAAAGGAGAAGCATATACTCATTGCTCAACTTACCATGTTTCAGCCTATAACGGCTTTGAATTTCTAACTAGCAAGAAAAAGTCCTATGAGAGCGTATTAGTGAAAATCCTTAGTAGAGTATATTGAACGAGCTATATTACGTTTTTGTCGAACGGAAGTATGCTTATCTCAAAGGTCTATCATGCAATAGTTTGGCCTTATGCCGGCTTTTTACGCAAGCAGATAGAGATTTCCTTGAGAACGATAGTATTCAGCGTTTAAGATGAAGCAAATTGCAGGAAATCTCTCAATTTTGGACTTTTTGTAAATCGGTCATTTCTACATACCAATAATCATACTATCAAATGATGTAGTAAAGTTTCATTTAGAAGATTGTTGTATAGTCTACGTGAAGCTTGGTACAAGAAGAACAGCTTCGTCTACATCAGCAACCAAAACTCTTCCAAAGCAACCTCTCTAGTGATAAATAGACATATATCATGAATACAATTGTCACAGTAAGGTCAGAAAGGGCCACATCCTTAGGTTGAAAACTTGACAATAAATCTGCCAACGCCTATCAGAGATTTGATTATATTTGATTATATTTAACGTCTACCTAAATCACTAAGATCATATGACGTCGGATTGGTTACCGGACAGAGATATATATAAAGTTGTGCCTGTATATTAAAGTTGTTTTGGCAATTTTAAAGTGTAAAAACTAGTTTGAAATGTAGCGATAAGTGCAAAAGCAAAGAAAGGTAATAGTAGAGGAAAATAGTAGAAAGAAGCAGTAAAAGCAATATAGAGGAAACAAGAAGAGCGAAAAAAAAACCTTGTCACAGTTGTAGAATCATCAAAAGAAAGCAGCACCCAATCAAAACATCACTCACATGCTTCTCAGGCCAGGAAGCCCTCCTCACCATCCACGAAATCGTCCTCGTCTTGATTCCCCAAGTCCGAGGAACAGACTGGGAGTGTTGCGCCGTCACCCATGCGGTCTTCTCGAGCCACTCCTCGGGTCACCCAATGGGCCTTAACTCGGGTTTTAGCCATCAGGATGCCCACGGTTCTGGCGAGCCAGGCTGAAATGGTCTTTGACATACGTTGTTGTAGTATCTTGAACGTAGTAGTTTCAGACCTCGGGTCATCAATCCGCCCTGGGAGAACACTATGGTAGAACTGCTCGCCAGGGCATTTACCAATCTTAACTTGTAACTCTTGTTCAGAATGGTAGCTGCTTCCCTTGAGGAGTGTTGCCCGTGAAGCGTGACGATTGTCAGGCCGTAGAGCTTGCGCAATCTAACCTCCTCGAATCCCCAATCAGCTCGTCGGCCGGAGTCTTCTTCGTTGTGCTAGAAGTGGAGTTCCAGGTCGCACAGGATTCCTGACTGGCGGAGAGCCTGGTGGAAGCAGTTTCGAACCATGTTGTGAAGGCGGTGAGTTGACCGGGCACGGGGTGGTCCGTTGGCACTTTTGGTGATGGGCCCACTTGACAGTCTTACGTCCCATGTATATGTAGATATTTACATATCTCTATAGTGGCACTCTGGCACGGCTTGTCCGTCATGGGGTCCGGGAGTAGGAAACGTTCACTGGTCATGCCCATAAGGAGGGAATCAGCAATGATTTGCGTCTGCTGGTTGGCTGTATTCCCATCCATTGGCGTCCAATGAACGTCTTGTTGTCACCCAAGTCCTTCGTTTCTGCTACATAGCTGTACAGAGCTCCATTTCCACCTTAATAAAGATTGAATTAAATTAAAAATTAAAAAAATTAAAAAGACACATACTTCACCAAGAATGCTAATTATATTTGGTTACTGCCGTAGTTAGAGCATCAATATACATTGTATACTAGTATTGGTTTAGGGCTATGGGTGTATCTTAGGATACCGAGGTGCTACATAGCTATCAAGAGCTCCATTTCCGCCTTATAAAATTGGATTAAAATAAAATCATAGCCAAAGCGCAAGTGTGGTGAAAATTGAAGTTGTTTTGCCTTTTTCCTATCGGATCAATGGACATGTGTTATAAACTAATTTATAGGTCACCCTTTCGCCAGGAAGACGGGTGGTCTAATGGTTCAGTTCCTAGCTGAATATTAACGCCGGAGTGGCCTCACTCACCGCTTAGGCCACTCACCGCTTTCCTGGCACCCCCACCAACCTTGCTAGGAACAAGAATTGGGCCGCCAACCGACCGAATCACAAACACATACGGACTTAGAGGGTATAGAGTGTCG